>BCII01000007.1:1043804-1152299 GCA_001972285.1 Erythrobasidium hasegawianum | reverse complement strand
GATGTGGAGGAGCACACCAAGAATGTTGAGGTCAAATCTCCTTTTCTTGGGCTGCTGCCTCTTGGAGTGTGCGTGGGCGGCGTGAACATGTTCCCTGTCACGGATCATTTTTGCAGCGTTCGGTCGCCATGCTGTCGAAATCCTTTTCCTCGATTTTTTCTCGGTGCTGGAGACGAGATGCTTTCCTCCCTGTCATGTACAACATCCGCATCACCTTTTTACATCGCTGCTCACAGCCAGCCTCACCACCACAGCCAGGTGATCCGACGCATCTGCGGGAGCATCAGCCAAGTTGCAAAGACATTTAAGCGACTCACAACAATGGCCCCCCTTGCCCTGCCTACACCTTAGTTTGTCCAGCGCTTTATCTCCCAGCACACCACACTCCAACGGCTTAAAGCCCTTTGCCAAAACCAGATCGAGCCGCTTGGGTTTCCGCCGGTCGCGAGAGCCCTCATACCAAGGATACAGTTCGCCAAAGGTCGCCCCACTATCGGCAGTCGTGTCGCGATACCCCGCGAACGGTTCCAATTCGAAATCCGAAGTGTGATTGAAATCTCCTAGTAGGATTCCCGGCTCCCATTCGAGAACCTGCATGTACTGCTGCCTCCGTATACTTGAGCTTCCGGCAAGCGATTCAAAATGACTTGTCACAATGCGCCCCTGCGAATCAGTCAGCCTGAGCTGCAGCAAGGGCGACCAACTTACCAGGCTCGCGTCCACTCCGATGGCCACCTTGCCTTGACTCCCAGCTAGTAAAGCCATATGTGCTTCTTGCTCGGCGGCCTTGCCCTTCCTGATTGCTAATAGGCAACCGTCATCCTCCTGGCGCCCATTCGAGGCCGCGCTGTGACCGTCCGTGGACGTCAAGAAATAGTCATGCAAACTTGTAACATTCCAATGTTTGCGAAACCATCGCTCCCGCCGCAGCGATCTCTCGAATTGCAAAGACACCTCTTGCAATGCGATGACATCGGCCTGAGCTTGCTTGAGTATAGCCAGCGCACCCTTTGTACGCTGTTTAGAATGCGGCACTTTCGCCGAGAATGATCCAGAGAAGACGTTGTAAGTCAGAAAGGTTACAGGGTGATCGATCGTGACTGCCGAAGTCGACGGTGCAGCGTTCACAGAGCCAGCGAGAGCAGCCAGAGGTATCCATTTGCGTGAATCTTTGCAGTAGCCCAGCAGAGGGACAGACCGAGACACCAGAGTCATGATCGATGGCCAGCTTTGCCGGACACCAAGTATTCCGGATGCGAGCAAACGCAGTACTTGCAGCTGCTACTGCTGCACTCGTTAAGGCTTCGCTTGTCCCGCAAGGCTTGCAGACCGTCTTCCAGCTGTCTTCGCATGAACCAAGCCTGGACCCTATCGAGCGATGGCGGCCAGCAAGCTTGCAGAAGCTGGCACCGCAAGACGAGTCGGTAGTGCGACTGAGTGGACTGGACGATACAGGAGCAACTGCTCGGCAGCTCGAAGTAAAGCGGACCTTTGCGGCTTATAACAGACAAACCAGCTGACAGCCAAGCAGGACCTCGGACTGGATGTCTGGCAAGTGCGAAAGGACTTTCTCGACGTCAAAATTGGTAGCGACTCCAATCTCAACGGATACGGCAACGTTACTCAACTCATTCCGTCTCTGAACGAGCTCTTTGCGATATCGCGAATGCACCATGAAACGTCAATGCAGAACTTTGCGCTTTCCAGCATGCAAAACCCTGATACCGGCTTACACGCCATCTATCATCCCTATTCTGCCATCGAAAGCATGCTCAAGCTCTTTGCAAGCGATTATCCAGACTTTGCCAGATTGGAGGACATCGGTAGATCCGCTGAAGGCAGGAGCATATATGCTCTCACAATTAGCGACTACAGGCAAAAGAAGTCACTCATGACCTGGAGAAGCCGCAGGAGGTCGTCCGGCAAGAAACAGCAAGAGCCGGTTAAAGAGAAGAAGAAACTTGGCTTCGCATTGATAGGCGGTCTGCATGCCCGTGAATGGATAGCACCGGCGTCTCTCCTCTATCTGGCCCACTCTCTGCTCGCTTCCGCGTCGCAACCTCCCTCTGACGAGGCGGATGAATCTCTGGCCATCGCATTGTCCGACTACGAATTCCACTTCGTGCCTATGGTGAATCCTGATGGATATGTATATTCGTGGGAACACGATCGACTTTGGCAGAAGAGTAGGCAATACACGATGTCAGACGAACCTCGCTGTCGCGGGATCGACCTCAACCGAAACTGGGATTACAAGTATGAGAAACCTCAGCGACCTGCCCCATGCTCGGACCTCTACCCGGGCGCGGACGCCTTCGAGGCAGTTGAGCTGCAGGTTGTCAGTCGGTATCTGCAGCGAGTCAAGGAGTCGTCCGGCCTGCATGTCTTTGCAGATGTTCATAGCTTTGGGCAAATGCGTAGGTTCCGACTATTGTGCTATTGTCGCTCACTAACGCTGCGTGCTCTGTGCAGTCATGTACCCTTATAGCTATACGTGCAGTATCGTACCTCCAGATGCTGAAAACCTCTTCGAAGCGCTCCTATCAGCTCGGAAAGCTGTCAAGAACATACACAAGCAGTCTTATGACGTTGGTTCAGTTTGCGACGTGTCGTACACCGCGACTGGCCAATCTTTGGACTGGGTATACCATGCCCTAGGTGCAAAGTGGTCGTTCACATTCAACCTGCGAGATCAGGGTGTCTATGCCTTCTTACTGCCCCCAGAACAGATTGTAGAAAGTGGGCAGGAACTCTTGGCTGGCGTCCTCGATCTCGCAGAGTTTATCGCTAAGCGGGAGAAGATCGAGGATTAGCGATTTTTTGGGCCATAATTGTAGCAATAGCTGTAGCAGTATATGAAGGGAGTGAAGAAACACGGAAGTTGTGTGACCTGCCATTATATACAAAAGTGACAAACGCAGCACGGCTGCGGCGCGCTACAAGGCTGTCACTTCAGCAGCACTTGCGGCGACAAGATCTTCACTCGGCTGTCTGCTGTTCTCCGGAAAGAAGCCTAACAACGCCTCGAATACAGCTGTTCTCTGCCGCCAAGTATAGGCGGACACTGCTTTAGAGTCTCCTCGAGGAGCTGAGCCGTTGACCATTTGTGTTACAGCTTCCGCGTCGCCGGGGATGTGCCCGTTCTTGGCAGCCAAAAGGTAGCTCATGCACGCCAGGAAATCTGATTGATCAGCCTCAGAGGCCACAGAAGCTAGAGAGGTCTGTAGAAACAGCAAGGCGTTCATTGAATCCCCTACAATGCACATCTCATAGAAACGGCATCGACGTATCAGGAATTTGCATCTCTGAAGCACTTCGATCTTAGTGGTTCTGAGGAGAGACGCATCAGCGTGAAGTAAACCTTGGCAGCAATTGAAATACCTTGTAAGCCGCAATCGCCAGAAGTCGCCCAATCGAGCTGATACCGCTGGATCCGCTGGGTTGCCGCCAAAGAGCTGAGGGCGAGGGGCGTCAGTGTTCTTAGGCAGACTTGTCAGCTAGCAGACTTACATAATGCTCATCTCGGACCGGATCATACACGAATTGATGGGCGAAGCGAGGCTTGGGCTCGTCTATATCAATGTCCATCGAGGTACCAGGGATGTAACCATTCAGACCCGAATGCGGGCGTTCCACGGCTTGCCAAGCTCCCGTTTGTAATGATCTCAACCAGATGGCATTCTTGAGATGACCTTCAGCTATCCATTCCGAAGCAAGCAGCGGGTGTCTCACCTTGACGTTCGTATGATGCGGGGGTGCTCTATCTCGAGTGAGGCCAGAGAGCAGAACAAATTGATCTCGCTTTGCGTCTAAGGTAGCACGCTGTGTGAAGCTCCCGTCTGGACCGCCTCGAGAGCCAGAATCTTGCTCGATGCAAGACCAATGTCCCTTCTCTAGATCGTAACTCCACATGTCGCTGAGATACAAGTCGATTCTTTGACCGGCGAGAACTAGCAATCGTCGACGGGTACTGTCTAGCAGCATGCTGTGACCGATCCTTGACGGTATAGATGCTGATGTCGGATAAGTTACGGCAGACACATCGACATCTGTCGATAAGCAAGTCCATGCCTCTGTGTCTAGATTGAATCGATAAAGGCCCGAGTAATTTGCCTGGCCTGCAGGATCGTAATGCTTGCCGCCGAAAATGTACAGGTAGCGGTTGTCGCTGTCCACAACCATTTGGTGATCAAAGCTGCAAGAGTTGTCAGCTTCCTGAGGGTTTACCCCTGCCCTTACAATCAGCTTACAGCAGCGCAGGACCGCCATCGCGCTGTCAGTCTAAGAGTGAGAACGCTAAATGCAGAATCACTAAAGGCACACCCACTGATGTATCAGAACTGATTCTGTGCCATCGTCCGGCACTGGAGCCTTGGGTGCTATATTTCCAGAAATCTGGCTTCGGGGAGTCGGCATCGTCAATGTCGAAAGTGGGCGCCTGTGCACTACTCTGTTCGTTGGAGAATGCACTCTCTACTTGAGCTTCGAGCTGTGGAATAGGACTCTGGATCGCAGCAGCGATAGCCTCTCTCGGTCTAGCGCCCGTGCTTTGTGAAGACGCAGAAGGGGCTGTCGAGTCCACTGGCGGAGCAGGACTTGCACTATTGCTGCTACCTGTGCTACGTGGTTGATTCTGCGAGGAATCTGTGCCTCTATCCGTAAAGCGACCGAAGAGGTAGATATCTCCAGTCTTTTCGTCCACTGCCATCTGATGACACGAGCGAGCCTGAGGCCCTGTCTGGCCATGTACGCTGCTGCCAGTATCTCTGCTGATCTGTGTCCAGCGCTGGTGGAAGAGCGAAAACGACCAAAAGTCGGCAAGCTCATGTTCGCCGTCCCAGCCGCCAAAAAGGTACAGAAGGGCGCCATCATTGTCCGAATCACCATTCGATGACGCAGAGGAGGACAGCTCAAGATCTTCACTATGCCCTACTAATGACTCAGTAGGTGAGGCCCTGACTAACACAAGCTGGTGCCCTCCTCTTGCGCTTGGCGAGTCGCCATCCAGGGACGCCGTGTCTGAGAGTGTATCCAGTCTGGTCCATTCTACCTTTGGTTGCTGCTGCGAGCAGAAGGTATCCAGTAAATTGCGTGTGCGCTCTGCGGTACCAGGTTGTGTCTGCGGATATGCGATCTCGGCCAATAAGCTCTCAGCAGCATCAAAGTCGCCATTCTGGACGAGACTGCTGTGCAGACGTGTCAGAAGAGGATCTTCCAGCTGTACCGCAGATGAGCCTGAGGACAGGCTGCGCTGTAATGCTTCAAAAGCGTCCAGCAGCCCTCGCTGCCGCAAGTGCTTTAATATAAGGCGATTCGTACGGTTCTCTTGAGCCTGACGTTTTCTACATATCAGTGCTGATCGTGTGACGACACAAGGATTACTCACCTGGACGAAAGCCTGGTAGACCTCGCTTACATGCCCTTCGTTGTCGTTCCCGCACAGCGCTACATGCCTGCTCACAAATCTCTTCAGCATACTTGTCTGTAGCACATATCAGGATTATCGAGAACTCACCATATACTGACATTATAATTGCTGGAATGCGCTGCTATCGGCTGTATGCAGACGTATTCGCAGGGTAGCACAATTCCTGCTTCATTCATACACGTTGTTTCGAAAGTCTCTGCTATGCTGTCGTTCTTCAGGCCGCCCCAATATACCAGAGACATGCTCTTGATTTCGGGGGTCAAGCCTACGTACACTTTGACTTCGCGCAGATTGCAGGGATGAGAGCGTGAGTATTTCCCAAACGTAATGGATTCTGCATGTACGCGAATGAGCCAGGATCACAGAACCATCATAGCGTACCGGTAGGGTCACGTACGCAGGACTGAGCGACGTGCGAGCTTGAGTATGATCCATTGCCTTTCTTTGAATGATGTACCAGTAAGTACAGATCCGGTTCCAGCAGAATTAGCAGTATTGTTGCTCGAGTCTTGAGCGTTCGTCGACGTGAAGCCGTTTCCTCCGCTCCAACGAGAGCGCTGGTCACTCGGGTTACTTTGATAAATTCCAAGTCCGCAGAACATCAGAAGATGCGATACTATGCGAAGACGCCATGAACATACTCGACCAGGATGTTCTCGGGCCCGTCTGTCCGGAAAGTCAGCTCAAGGCCTGCTGCATGGATCCATGACCGCACAATGTCCAGAGTATGATGAACATGAGTGTATCGTATATTCCAGCAACGAAGGCGGTAGAAGCCCTATCATCGTGGTCAAAGAAAGCGCAAGCGGATTGAAGCATCAACATCACAGCACAGCACATTACATCAAAGCAAACGCCATCGAGCGCTACGCCGTGTCAGGAGATCTCAACACACTCGCTCATGAAACATTCCTTATGTATTCCTTCCGATGAGGGGCCCGTCTGCTCGAGGGATTGGGTGCCATAATTTTGGGTAGTGCCGCAAGCCTGTTCAAAGGCCAAATAATAACACACACGCTCACGCACGCTCATAATTTCCGCTAGCACGACCTGCTGGGCCATTCACTACGCAGAATCGACTAAGCCAGACGCACATTTCTTGATCAGTGATCCCGGCATGCTCGCGCTCCGCTTTGTGGCTCCTGTGTACGCCTACGGCATTTCACGACATACAACCCAGCTCATTTCCCCTCGTAAGCGGCTTCGCATCTTTCCATACCTGACAAGCCATAGAACGCCACGGGGAGAGAGCACACGCCTGATGTTCACATACCCAAGCTGAGGAGGCAGTAGAAGCAGCAGACGATATACTGGCCGATACAGGCCGCTGCTTCCGGCTAAGGGAGCTGGAAATTGCGGTTTCGAAGCAACGCAAATCTGGAGTGAGGAACAGCATCTGTACATATATAGTCGCGTATGTGATCCGTCACAAATGCAGTCCAAAGTATACGGAAGACATGATTTGATATACCCGCCAAGTACGTGATTTTGGGTTCTGTAAGAGGGTTATCACGCATTGTGTTTCCGCAACTGCTGCCGTCTATCGCTAGAATAGCAGATCGCTCCAATACGCAGCGTACCAATGTGTCTAACAACGTCTGGAACACGCTTGTCAGGTTTTGCCTCGCTCTTTATGCTCCTGCCATCCTACAGGCCAATTGGCCGCTGGACAGACGTTTGCAGCAGTGTGCTCGCTGCGTAGCTTTGCTCCACGCGTCTGAACGGGACTACTTTGGCAAAACCTTTCAGCGAATCTGAGCCTTCCTGCCTTCCTCGAGCGCTGGAGCCAGCGCAATGGCCCGGTCGAGTGGCCTCACCAAGCCAGCGCCGCGAAGCAGGCCCTCCCGCCAATCTGCACTGGCGAATGGAACCAAGAGCTACAGAGCTGCTTCTCCCACCCCTCCGCCTGAAGCCTCGATATCTGTCCCAGCAAATCCTGATGACCCATCCGACTCCGGAGCTGGGCCGAATGATAATAATGCCTTTGGGACGGCGACTGGGAAACGTCGCGATAACAACTTTCTAGAGAAGCTATGGCAGTGAGTAGGCTTGCACCGGATCATCAAAGCTTTCACGCCTGACCCGTCAGTCATGCCATCAGCTTTCTCGATTCGAGCGCCTCTACCGGAATCATGGGCTTCTCCGACAACGGTCATTATCTAGTCATGTACGACCCAGAAGCAGTACCTGCGGCTCTGAGCAGTGCCAACATATGCAAGCATAAAGACTATGGCAGCGTGAGTCTAACCCAGAGAGTAACGAATCAGCGGGAAAGCTGATCTGTCCATTTCAAGTTTCAACGCCAAATGTGTATATATGGATGGCGGAGGTTGGCTCAAAGCGAATTACCCAAGCTTGTCCTGACGGAGGGCGAGAAGCCCGGGGAGACAACCAATACCCTTTCTGGCATCAAAGTCATGCAGCATGAAACCTTGGTATGCAGTAATCTAAAACCGACTGTTTCATAAGCTCATACGCGCTCGCTGTCTACAGAAACGGGATTCAGACATGGAAGACGTGCGGGCTGTTCCGAGAAAAGCAAAGCCGAAGGCTTCGAGGGCCAAGAACGCAGAAGCAGCTCGTGCCTCATCAGTAGCATCAACCTCCAGCAGCATCCTCCCGCCAACGCGACCTTCGCAAAGTCTCGCTCTCGGCTCAAAGACAAAGTCGGCTCGCTCTGCGCGTACAAAGACCGCTAAGCCGCCCAAGAAGAGCGCCTACGTTGAGTCCGATGATGATGAAGAGATCGAAGGAGAAGACGATTTCAACGGCGATCCGGTTGCAGACGAGGTTGAAGCAGGTGTCGAAGATGGAGGTTCAGACATGGAGTTGGAAACAATGGAAACAGACAAAGAAGATCCGAGGATGGATGATGATGGAGACATTACCGCATCACAATCAAGCATGGCGGAGCATGAGGCTATCATCATCCCTGCCGATCAGCTTACAGCTCCTCTGCCGATTCAGCTGGACATGCCCCATCCGCCTCCACCCCTGGCTCCGGGCGCAATGTCCATACCTATACCTGGAGCGCAGAATACTGAAATGGCGGACGGAACAACATATGCTTCCCTGCCTAAAAGTCTGCAAGAGGCGTTCCTCATTCTCGACAACTTGACGCCTACACCTACACTCGAGCACAGTCAGGATGACGCAGAGATGATTGATCCATCTCTTGTGGCCGATTTCGACACCGCACATACTACACTTCCCCCTCTTCCACCTGCTTCATCCACATCTTCATTGTCGAACAGCAAGCCCGTCTCGACAGCCAGCAGTGACGGGACTGACATATCGACAGAAGCTACTCTGACAGCAGCGCAAAGGGCATATTTAGCGGCAGCTATGCAACCGCCGCCGACCTTACCGCAGCCTTTCTATTATCAACAGGAGAGCGGGCCTCACTTCCTGCAGACGGAGACGGCGGCTCTGAGTCTACCAGGGCACTTCAGACTCACCTCACCGCACGTTCATCGTGATACCTGAAACGCAAGCGAACAAGGTTGCGAAGGAGTACCGTGTAGCCCCATCACTTTGACGCCAGACGAAGGCAAGTCTTGTATACTAGTGGAAGTCAGATCTAAATGTTGTTGCCTCATCTGAGTCCGACCTCCGTCAGCGATACTGTAATTCTACAGGGAAGTATATCCTTTTCCGGCGCTAGGAGGTGGTCGAGGCAAAGAAATACACAAGCGCACAAGTCGTTTGGAGTGTCAGATCTTGCAACATCGTCTGTTTGATTGAGGCATTGGAGATGACCATCCTATAACTACCGAAATACTTTGAAACATAACCACATCTATACTACTCTCAAAGACCTCTAGAATATTGGCTCTCTGCAGGATCCTGTCATTGTACAACTGATATGCCTCCGCTTGTGCCGCCTTGACGACTCTATGTCGTATACCTGAACAGAGGGCTGTGCTCTCCCAACTCCGATAGCTGCTTCTCCGTGTAGGTAGCGTTGATTTGATCGACGTCCGTGGCGTCTCTTTGCTTATTCGCTCGGGCCAGGAAGTACCAGTAGACGCTGATTGGCACCACACCTCCAAGTATGACACTTCCGGTGATGATGCCAAAACCTGTAGGATAAGTGGGCGCTTCGGAAGCGATGAATATATTCGCGCCGCCGACACCTCCAATGATCTGACCTATTGTGCCACTAGTAGTGAAAAAGACATCAGTTCCCTGGTCATTTGTCCCGGACTTGCGCTTGCGGCTTACACTATGCCCATTGCAACTAGTAGCGCCAAGCATCAGCACTGATGTCTCGTGCCGGATGATGTACTTTTCGACTAACCTGCTCGCTGTTTCTGAAGTTCGCTGCCAGAGCTCCTACCGCGGGGCCTGAAGAATTGACGATGGTGATTAGCTATTGCTCGCCAGCGGTGAATGTAGAAAGTGAGCATACCCTGGGCGTTGAAGCCTGCTACGATAAAAAACAGAGCGAAGTAGCTTGCGCCGGCAGTGCCAGAGAAGTGCAGGCACGGCCAGATGATGACAATACCGGCAAGATGGTGTGATCAGCGGAGCTCCGATTGAGTAGAGCATTCAGGGCGTACATCATGCCCATCAAATAAGAAAGGAGCAAGGCTTTTGATCTGCCATACTTGTCCGAGTACCAGGCAGCCAAAAGAACGATGAGGACACCAAATACGTAAGGAGGTGCCGTAAGCGCCTGAGCACGAATTGAACTATAACCAAGAGCTTTGACCATGGTAGCAAGCTGTACGAATATCAGGCGAGCTCATCTGACACGGGATACGCGGTTACTCACTGTATAGTTAATACTGTACGTTGGGATGGATCCTCCGAACGCCAAGAGAGATGCATGTACTGTATGTCCAAGTAAGGTACCGAACTTTACCAACAAAGACGTCATGCTCACTGTCGACCTTCCAGTCCTTGAATGCATCGATGATAGACGATTTGTCCAGGACTTGCTTAGGTGGGACAGGTCCGTCTTTGTACGCGACACGCAGTTCCAAGAAGCGCATTTCATTTGCAGAAAAGAGTCTGGACTTGAATTTGCCAGGCAGATCGGGACAGATGAAGAAACCAGAAAGACCAACCGCAATAGCTGCAAGGAGGTCTCAGCGTCGAGCCTTACCCTTGGAAAGCGCCTTTGCCTACTCAAAAGACCTTCAATCAGGAAGAGGAATTGCCATTGGGCATAGCCGAGGCGTCCCTGGAGTCCACCAACTGCGTAGGCCAATCTGCGAACAAGAATGATCTTCAGAAATCGCCCAATCTGGCTTCATCACAACTACTCACAGGCCTCCAAAAGCTCCGGATACCATTGTAGCGGTGTACCAGGCGCCAGTTCTCTTCTGGAGCTCGCTTGGCAAGAACCACCGCGTGAGAGTATAGAAACAGCCTTGGTAGATTCCGGCTTCGAAGACTCCAAGCAATGCTCGCAAGGCCCAGAAGTGCTGATGGTTCTTAATGGCCATATGACAGACAGTTACGATACCCCAGCAGGTCACGATTGTTGACAGAAACCTGCGGGGGCCGAACTTCTGAAGAACCAGCTGGGCAGGGACCTCCAGACCTCCGTAAAAGCAGGAATAAATGGTGAGACCGGTATTGAACTGAGCTGCTGTCATGTTTGTATCGGGTAAGAACGTATAGATTCTGACATTTCCAGCGTTGGCGACCAGGTTGGCCTCTGACTAACACTCTCGACCATCGCTACTCTCAAACTCGACACCTCCGTAGCACGCTTGAAAAATGGCACAGCCAAGTCTAGAAAGGGAGCGCCAGCTCGCCGATATGAACGGCAGACTCATCCAAGATGGTCTGACCAAACAGACCGTATGTTGTATGGTATCTTGCAGCATCGATAGCATTGGTTGATTTTGATTGTATGTACACAGTACATTGAGGCCCAGGAGCGAGAGCTCGAGAATTGGCAGCGAAGGCATGCAGAGCAAGCTCGAGTACGCCATGTTGTGCCACGCGGCTGGGAAGCATTGACTGATACCACTGCGTGTACACAGTACGTGGAGAGAATGGAGAGAGATGTCTATCACATGAGGCAAGAAGGCCAGGACCAGTATGAAGTGCGCATTGTCGTACATGCCGCGACTGAGGAATATCGACTGATGACACTGCCTGTATGCAGTATATTGATCGCCTAGAAACTCAGCTTCGCGCAAGCCGCAATGAGAATGTCGGTCTTCAAGCTGTTCGTGCTGTCGTCTTTCGCAGTTCTTTTGCATTGGTTGACGTGACTGCATGTATACAGGAAATTGAGCGCATGAGAGATGAGCTGGCAGCAACTATTGCTGAGTTTGAACGCGTACGCATTGCTCCACCGGCCGCTGCTCGCCCATGTATGGGTCTTCTTCCGTGTTTTGGTTCATGATGGGCTGACTTCCGACTCGCATAGCAGTACCGCCAGCAGATCAGCGTGTCGCCAGTCCTGCACCTCCTCCACCACCCTCTCCTCAACCTCTCCAGCCTCATCAGCCTCCTCGAGCTATCGCTCCACTACCGCGCCAGCCCTTAGTAGCTACTGCGAGAGGCCAAAGAAGTTCGGACGCTTCAGAGTCCAGTTTGCCTTCGGTTAGCGAGTTATTGAGAGCTGCTAGAGCACCTCGCACTACCCCTACCCCTCCTCCACCCTCACTTCCTCCTTCGGCTCCAGCAACCCCCATCGTCCGCAAGAAGCCTCCTATCATACCTCCTTCAACTCCTATTGTGCCATCGACACCAGTTGCACGACCTGCATTCCGCAGCAGGGCTCCCAGGGTCATTACGCCTACGCCGTCGCCTGATGGACCACCTGCACCTGCACCTGAGCCAGCAAGACAAGCCGCAGCTCCTCCATCCGATAAACCTATCACTGTTTCGGTAGCACTATCCAGGGCAATGCTTCGGGCTATACGAGGCCGACGAGCAGGACAGGCCGCACCTGAGCAGTCGGGAACTGAAGCAGATCCTGTCCTGCTGCCTACTTCGACTCCTCCTCGCGCCTCCGGCTCTCGTCACCAGAATACAGTATTCAGTCTGCTGGGTGGATCTCGCAAGAGACAAGCTACTAGCGGCTCGAAGTCAAGCCGTATTGGTGGTTTGATGTCGCCCTTTAAAAGAGGCCGATCTAAAAGCGGCAATCAGGATTGACGTATATAGATAGGTACGGAAGGTCGATTCTATTCAAGTGATTGCGGTTTGTAGTGTATGTAGTCTTGAGCGCATACTGCTCAGTTTTACGACAAGTAATGAAGTCACGACGTAACGTACCGGAACACCATCGGTTGCTATATCGCTGAGCCCTCATCGACGGAAACCTCGGTGGATCCTCGCCTATACCTCGCAAGAGGCCGCGAGCGGACTCAGGTATGGAAGTGGATCAAGACGAAGCAAAGAAGCAGAAGACAAGCCAGTAAAGGCAGGAGCCAGTGTAATTCAGGCAACTCAGTGCAGTCACTGCGGTCCACTCCAGTCCAGTGCAGTGCAGTGCTTCTTGCAGTCAGTGCACTGGAGTAACTGCATTGACTGCTCTGTTACTGCACTGTCAGTGTAGTATACAGTTACTACTGCACTGTATAAGTGCACTGTATTTTAGCACTGTATTTTGTATGCATCTTCCGCTCTGAGTCTGTAAGCATCGATTCTATAGCGAGTGTAGGGTCGTTAGATCTGAAGCCGGAAACTTGGAATCTAGCTGAAGCCGCCCCAGCTCATCAACTCCCTCTTACAGAGACTGTAATGGTTACCGTAACGGTTACTCAACCAACCGCCCATCTCAATTCTAATTCTTGTATACATTGCGAATATAGTTTTGCGAGAAAGACAAGATGACCGCGACTCCTACTCTGTCCCTTTCCTCGCCAGCTGCATAGCTCCTAGGTAGACATGCAGTGCCGCCAGGCAGTTCTGCTTGCGGTAGGTCGCCGACTCGGTAGTACTGAATCGTTGCACGCCCCAGTGCCTGAGGCAAGCCCAGTACTTGGTCTTGCCCTTGTACTTGAATTTTCCACTGGCTCCAAATGGTACGAAACCGGTATTAGTGAAGGTGGGAACGGGCATATCCGCATTGATTCCTTGAGCCTTTACTAGGCGGTAGAATGCCAGGTAAGGCGAGCGGCCGTGAATCAGGAAGCCATCTTTCGCTTCCAATGCGTCCAGAATGCGCTTTTCGTCCTCTGCGTGGAGCGGAGGTAGTGCACGACCAGCTTGCATCTGCTCTCTGGCCCAATTCGAAGTGCGCCCATTGGCTTGCCAGAAGTTCACGAGTTCTGTGAACTCGTCGAAGTCGTGTTCGGGGAGGTTGAGAGCATGTTGCAGATCACCAAAGTGTGCAATCGCGTTGGCTGATGGGATAGGAACAGGTAGAATGGAGTTGGCAGGCGGAGAATCGCCAAATGAGATTACTGAGCAAGCGAATCAGCACACAGAACAGCAATTCGCTCAGGATATAAGTCAACGCACCTCGATGATGGACACTAGGGCGGTTGTCGGGCATACGAAGATGATCTGCCAGGGCATATGGAAGTCCAGTACCATATTGCGCGTTCACTGTTGAGATGAGATAGATGAAGATGCCCTCCGCAATATGGACATCTGATGCGGACAGATGTCTTACATCCATGATACGAATGCATCGATGGTCGGCAACGTTGTGCATAGCGGGCACCGAGATTTGGCCCTCGAGCTTTGATTGCCATCGAAGTTTCAGCCGTCTATGCGAATTCACTATGAGCGATCACACGCACCATGTTATCGGCAAAGGCGCGATATATCTTGAAAATCGGACTGTGTTCGGCATCGTCCTTGTTCTTCGCCTGTCTCATATCTGATGCACATCTTTCGACAGCTGTGCTGCTGACAGCTTGTCCGACATAGAAGAGTAGCTTTGTGAGATTTGCCAGTACCGACTTCGTCTTGAATGCATTATTCGGATGCTCTCCCCGCTTCTTGAAGATCGTCTCAATAGCCCTTTGCATCTTGCTGTTCGGCAAGCGCAAGATACGTAGGTACAACACCTGCTTGTCAAGGGCGCCTTTGTAATTGAGATCAAAGACCGTCTTGAGCAAGCTGTCATCCGCTTGCGTGTACTTTGCCAGGTGCAGAGCCAAAAGGCCTCGCCAAGACTTGACGTCGGACTCCAAAAGAAGCCTTTTGATATGCGCTTTGGTAACGCTGCAAGACTGCCTTTCGAAATGGTCGCTAACCAAATTGACCAACGTATGCAGGGCCGCAGCTTCATCTGCATCGTCGTTGTTGATTGCAGGGGGGGCAGGTGGAGTAGGACGACGGACCAAGGCTCGCAGAGACTTGACGGCAGCTTTCAATACACTAGGCCTGGCTGGCGGCTCGGGCTCGGGTTCCGCTACGATAGTCCATCATCAATACTCACGATTGATAGTGCATAGGTGTATTCGTGCCTCACCAACAGGCTCCTCACCCATCTGTATAGCTGCTAGTCCAAGCTCGAGTCGGCACTCGTTGAGAAGATCTCGTAATTCGAGAAGCTGAGCTCTCGTCAGTCCACTAGATAATGCAGCGTTCATGGTTGTGTAAGGGATTGACGAGAGTGGTGAAGTGAGTAGGTGAAGTAGCAGTAGAGATGCAAGTCTTTGCAGTTCTGTGTTGGGAGGTGTAGGTACAACAAAGACCTGCAAAGCAATGCGCACGGACCTCAATATCGCTCTTGTGCAGCCGTGTCAGACTCTTGTCCTCCTAACAATCAGCTTTCAAACCATGATTGACCTCGACACTGTCCTTGCGTCTGAGGAAAGTCTTCAAGCATGGGTGGATTCAGTATTGAAGGCGGAACGCGCGCAGCTTGCAGCCAATAGACAGCTCGGCAAGCGGGAGAAGTGTAGGCCAGTCTTGTATTAGGCAGAGGTTGAAGCTGATTCTCAGGCGATAGGCGCCCTCGACTTTCGGCTGGCTGCTGGTCTCAGCCCGGATGCTGTTAACAGGAATCCTGTGGTCTTTAACGTCGGGAGAGTCTTCGATGAGTCCGGCAAGAAGACAAACAGGCTTTGGCTCATTCGCAGAATGTGGTATATGGATTCTGGCGTCATTGATGAGGACGAGGAAACGCCAGGCTTCGAAACTTCCGCGACAATCTCCACAGCGCCAAAATCAGCAGAAGAGGGAGATTGGGTCATTCTACAATACGAGTGAGAGGTCCTACCTATGTGTGTTCTCCGCTCAATGTCTGATGCGGGGTGCCCTCACAGTGCGACCCAAAACTGCGTTCGTGGATACTTGATTCCCAAGGCGCTCGCTAAAACAGCCCAAGGAAACAAAAGCCGCATCAATGCCACGGCCGAGTGGTTGCAGGAGCATCGAGGCCAATTGTTAGGCTATGAAGACTTCCACCTGGATATCCGCTCGTCGCCTGTGGAGATCGGCTTCACCGCCGAGATGTTTCATCTGCGCTATTGTCTGAAGATGGAGAATCTTTGGCATCCCGCTGAATTCGAAGTTGCGGTCACTCGTACTCTCGCGTCCTCTCGAAACCCGGAATGGCATCTTGGTAGCGCGATCGCTTCTACGCGGAGCAAGCTCAGCAAAGCCAATTTCCCTTTCTCGAATACTTCGGCCTACGTCGTGACATCCACGGGGATGGAACTATCTCATTCGAATGGCTTGATAAAGGCCACTGTGCCCTATCCTGGCAACTTGTCGACGATGCAGCAGATCCTTGCAAGAATCCAGTTTAGGTACATCGCGGAAGTCGTCGATGAGAAGCGACAATCGACTGCCTATCTAACATTGGAATACCGACATCTCTTGTTCGATAGAGCCTGGTCAGTCGGGAAGAAGGCTCAAGACATGAAAGGCGCGAATCAGGGCAAAACGCGAAGATACAACATCAGCGAGAGCGGCAAGGGAATGCAGATGTTGTTTCTAGACGACATACTGAACGGCTATATCGACGCTCCAAAGCATAGAATAGAGTATGCCGATGGGATCGTCATTCCTGCCAAAGATAGCGAAGAATTACGCCTGGCCAAAGCCGAGCATGAGCAAGCTAAAGTTGTTGTAGGGTGAGCACTAGTTGCAGAAGCTTTAGCAGCAGCATATCATGATAGCTACGGTGTACAAGTATTCAGACCGCCCTTGTGAAACCTTTCAAGCTCATCTGACCCGTAGAGTCTACCTTGTGCTCTACGCCATTGAACTTGTCTCGCATAGCAGTCTTCTTGGAGGCGTGCGCAGCGGCTATGTACTGGTAGTCCAGACTGTGCTGAAGGCGGGTGAGGGCGTTCTTGGCCTTGTCTCGGATTGGATCCCCGCTTCTGACATGCGAACCTGGATGAAGCTGATCAGCTGATAATCTATCTACAAATGTGGAATTCACTTACGCATCTTGCTCTCTGCTTTGCGCAGGTAGCTCACAATGTCCTTGACCGTCTCTCGCGCTGCCTCTCCTTTTGCAGTGAGCGCATCATCCTTGACGTGCGAATCTACAAGCAAGAAATGCGCTGTATCGTGCAGAAGAAGCTGGAGTATGAGGGCAGTGTGGTAGATTTCCTTGTCCGTATAGGTTTCCGTAATAACTAGGGGATGAGGAGCAGTCGCGCTCGAGCTGCGAAGAGCTGCCAAGATCTCCTCGATCGCAGGATCTCGAAGTGCGTCCTGCAGGAGGGAAGAATCAGCTGAGAGTCCTGCGATGCCAATGGAGACACCCACTTCATCGACAAAGCCAGGCCCGAAGAGACATGCCAAGATGAGCGTCTTGACGAGCGATTTTTGCTGAGGGGTATACATTGGCAGCCTTTTCAGGATAGAGAACTGCTCTTGTCTCGTCTGTAAGCTCTGTAGATGGTCTGGCAATGTCTGCCGTAGCTTGATGATTCTGCGATCGTCCAGGACATTGACGAGCGCTTCTAGGACCCTCGTGGCCTGTGATTGCAACTGATCGTTGTCCCATTCTTGCGGTATCCGGACAAGGAAGAGCGCGAAGCTTTCAAGGAGATCTGAGTCGTTTTGCCTGTGGGTGACAAGACTCAGCAAACTTGACCGTTGGATCTTCTATGCGTAGCAATCTCACCTAGTCTGGATCAAAATCTTCAGCATGGACAGGATTCGGTATGCAGCTGCTGTGCGCATGTCTTCGCCAAACGCCTCCTTCCCGTCCTCAGCATCTTCAAGGATATCGCCAGGCAGCAGCTCCGCCGTCATGTCCTGAGTCTCTGGCACGTCTTCGCTGATATCCGCAGCTTCCAGCAGATCCTCCGCAAAGAAGTCTCTTTTGGCCCCGAGGTCGAGGAACGCTTTTACGACATCTCCCAGGTCGATATCCGTGTCTTCCTGACGGCCCGAAGCGATGAAGCTGGGGAGTTTCCGAAGGACCCTCTCGAGAGCGAGAAGAGCTTTGTTTGCAAGGCGGATCGGGGTGTTGGGATGGGCGATAAGTTGGAATAGGGAGTAAGTGATTGGAAGACTCGATGCGATGGCATCGTGCGATACTGTGAAGAAGGAGAAGAGCTCGACAGGAAAAGCTGCGGGGTTCTTGAGGCCATCTGCGGAGTCACACGGATCAGCTGGAGTCTATGAAATGCACATGCAGACTAACTAATAATGCCCTGCCGAAGAGCAAGGTCGTAGCCTTCCGTTCCATCTGTCTCATAAGGCTTGAAAGGCTGCGAACACAAGCTTTAGCACCTTCATATTCAAGCATAGGCAGACGGCGACTAACCTGTATCCGCCTTTTATGCTTGGCATTCCAAAGCGACCTCTTCTCTGCTGCAGTCTCAGCAGCCATTTCAGGTTCAGCTTTGTCCAGCGCATCGTTCGCGATCTTGACTGCGTCCAATGCATCTTGGTTGCCCGAAAGTGCGCCTGCTACTCTCTTCATCGCGCCATCTGACGGCCTTCGCTGCCTCTTCTCTTTACTGGTCGACGTGCTCTTCTCAAAGTCCGGTAATTCCTCATCTTCTTCGTCATCATCATCAGAATCGATCCGCTTGCTGCTGCTCTCGGGGAGGTCATCCAAGTCTCCATCGCTTGTATGTTTTGCAAAACTAGCTTCTGCACTTTCTACTCCGTACCATCCTCTCTGCTCCTCCTTTTGTTTCTTCTTGTACAGTTTGTCTAATGCGTATTTGCTTGTATCTGTAGGTAGTTTGATGACCGGTGGTGGTTTGGGTTTCGCACGCTCTTTTCCCTTTGCGAAAAGCACAGACGCGTCTTCTAATTCTTCATCTTCGTCCTCGTCGGAGTCGGATCCAGATTTCTTGCCAATGAGCATTGGCCCATCCAAGTCTTCATCGTACTCTATCCCGGTCGCAGCTGACTTGCTCGTGGAAGGCCTGGCAGCAGTCTCTATTCCCATGTTCTTCATCTGCTTTTGTCTCATCTGCTCCAGTATCTCCGATGCCGTAAGCTTTGTGCCGCCTAGACTCGTAGACATGGCCACGAAGGGTTCGGCTTTCTTCTCCTCCTTGATCAACTTCTTGCTCCTCGGTGCCTCGTCCTCTGATACTGCTGGACTAACGGTTCCTCCGTTCCGCAGACTGCTCTTGCGGGTAGTCTTTCCAGCTTTTTCCATTTCTGTGGTACTCCTTCTAGATTTACGAGTTGGAGGCTGTTCTGGCAGCTCTTGAGACTCGACATACTCCTCTTCCTTCTTCTTCTGTTTGGATTTCTTCTGCTTTACTGGTACTGGACCGGGCTCTTGCGAATAGTCTGTCTCAGACTCGGACTTGGGCTTTAAGCGATTCTTGGAGCTCGACTGTGATACCGCTACCACAATAGCAGACGAGGAGGACAAAGATGCAGAGGCATTGCCTGTGTCGTCCTCGTCCAGGTCCATATCTTCCGCGTCCTCGCTCTGTCGCCTTCGACTGCGCCTAGATGTGCTGGCATCATTCCTCATCGATACTCTTCTCGACCTCGACTGAGAAGTGCTGCTGGTAGATGTGCGCGTTTTGCGGTCCTTGTCTCTCGCAGCCGCGACTATACTCGACGTCGCAACTGGCTTGTTGAAGCGCTTCCGCGGCGAAGTAGCTACTATGATATCGGGAACATTGCTACGCTGTTTGCCTGCGCGTCCTGATCCGACAGTACTGGTAGAATGCATGCTGCCTGCATCTGATATTTTACGTCCATGTCGCTGTGGATGGCTGCCATCCATGGGCGGAGTGCTTGATGTGCCAGGTAGGGCTAATCCAGGTATTCTCTTGCCTCCGTAACCTGCAGAAAAGCAGGCTGTTTGCCAGTCTGTGTCGCTAATGTCTGGCTCTGATAGCGCTTCTTCGAAGTTTATGGAAGATAGAGAGGATAAGGAAGACACGCGTGATATAGGTTTAGTCTCTTCAGCAGCTTCGTCCGCTGGCTCGAGATATTCTGGTGTATGCTCGGGGTCTGAATCTGGAACAACATCCTCTTCATCTTCGTCGTCGTGATCGTGATTCTGGAGGGATGTGATAGTGTCTTTGCTCAAGTCTGCTTCTCCGTCCGAGCTCTGCGCGAGGGCTGCTTCTATCGCGAAACCTGTATCGAGATCCATATCTTGGTCGTCGTTGATTCCAGCTGCAGCCTTGCTGTCAGTAAGTGCTGCTGCTTCTGCTGCACGTCGTGGACTATTGAAGATGTTGGGCAGCCGCATTGGGGTGGAGTACCGTATCGGTCAGAGGGAGGAAGAGGGACGCGTTTGAGATAAATCGATAAACATGCATTCCCAAAGTAAAGAGGGTTGTCTTGTAAGGGCTTAAAGGAGTCTTTATAAGAGAGTGTTAAGCAGGTGTAAAGGGTTGATTAGAAAGTGTTACACAGAGCTGTACATCGATGTATACACCGTGTAAGGAATCCTTTAAAGCCTGGTCTATAACATCGCCAAATGGTCAGAGTCGGGGCAGTCGTGGCCGCAGCAGCAGCAGCAGCGCAGAATCACCACTTACATGAGCGCAGAATCAGGCAGAATGACTATGGATCCATCACCCAAATCCACCAGGCAGCAGCACCGGCCAGCGAGCCAACTGACGGCTCCGAGCTGGAAAGTCTCGACGACGACGACGACGACGACGATGATGATGATGCGCCTTCGTTCCCATCCTATAGCGCATTCAAAGCAGCGCACCTCCTCGTCGATATGCCCATGACCCTCATCATTCTTATCGCGTTTGGCCTGCTCTCGGCCTTTGGCTGGCCATCCGCAGACATGATAGGTCTACACTGGAGCGCAATAGGATTAGGAGCTGTCACTTGGACAGCCAGTGAAGCCATCAGGAGGAGGTTGTTCAGATTCGCAAGCTCGTCTGCATCATGGGCTGCCCCGACTAGCCGTATCACGGCAATCCTTCACTCCACACCGCTTCTCCTCCTTATTCATACAACGATGCAAGAGTCACTGCGTCTCTTTGCGATTTATGTCTCTGTCAGAGGCCCGCCTGAACTGGTACACGCGCATGGTCTGCCAAGGCCGCACGCGATCCCACCCAAAGGCTTCTTCACTGCCTTCGACCTGGCTTTAGGGTTCGCAGCTGCAGAAACGATATGGAGGACATGCGAGCTGCTAGGCAACATAAGCCTGTACCGAGGTGAGCAGAAGCTTGTCGCATCAAGTCGCATCCCTCGTTGACACACTGCTTGCAACAACAGAGATACTCGATGCAGAGATCCCTCAAGCTTGGCTTGTAGGCGAGGAGAATATTATAGGCCTCGAACAGACGCCGAATCGAGTTCAACATCACACTCCCATCCTCGTGTCAAATCTGCAGAAGGCGAGGCTGGCGCAACAAGAAATGACTTCAGAAGATATCGAAACGGAGATTCCCGACGTGAACTTGCATTCGCATCACGAGGAGAATGAGGACAATCAAGGAGGGGATACGGTAATCGCATTGGACACAACAGACGATGTAGCGGAAGAAGGAGTGAATGGGATATATAAAGACGACGACGACGACACAGAGTCGACTTCGTCACTCTCACCAAGCGAACTCGAGTATTATGTCCGCGAGAAGAAGAGATTGGAGATCGAAGAGTCGCATGGATGTGCTTTGTTCGAGATCCCGGTCGCTATCGTAGCTGTCTGGCGCTTAGATGCGTAGGTCCACTTTCTCGACCGCTCCCCTTTGTTTTAGAAAAAGACTGAATTGTCCGTGGAACGCGATAACAGGACGCTCCTCAATCTCGCGCTTACACTTCTACTTTCCCTGCCATTCCACAAGCACGACCATACGCCTACAAAACATTCAGCCATACCGCTCAGACTGCCGCTCCTGCCCACTTTCTTAGGCGTATTGGCTCTTCATTGGGCTATCAGCTTGTTCTGGACTTTAGGTATACGGCGGCAAAGAGGGCGGAGAGACACAGATTGTGGCATGCCTGCCATCAGCTAGTAGGTCGAGACTGATAATCTCAGTCGTCAAGCTGAGATCGCTTTCGCTCGCGATAGTGGAACATTGCTTGTAGTACTGGCATGCTTTTTCGCAAGCTTAGCAGGTGAGCAGGCTGACCTCTCATTTGCGGAAAGCCAAAGGTCTGACGCGTTTTTGGTCTTCTTTCCAGCCTGGAGTGCCCTTGTATAAACACTGGAGATTGAATGCAGCAGTAGTTATAGATGCTTCAATTAGTAGATTTGATTGTTGTTGCTGGGAAACACGTCCTTCGCGCAAACGCTATCCGACTTTCTCTGAAATACCTTCAGGTCGTGCTTTGCGTGAATATACGTACGTACAAAGATACGTCGCGACTTCTTTCAGAGGTCAGATATTTCAGAGGTGCGATTGAGCGGAGTCAAGCTTGCCCTTTCGGCTTTCTCTTTCACTTTGCTTTTCTCGAGATGTCAGGTCCATCAGTGCGCTCATTAGAGCCGCCGCATCCATCACCACTGCTGCATCAAGTCAATGCCCATGCGAATGGCGGTCCTCTGGCTGGAAATGCGTCGCCGTCCATGTACAAGCGAATTCCGAAACATATGCTGCTACCCGATGGTACTCCCAACTACCTTCGCATGATCCTTACTGCTCGTGTCTACGATATCATCACTCCTACTCCTTTGACTTTCGCTACCCAGCTTTCCGGACGTCTTGGCGTCAAAATCCATTTCAAGCGAGAAGATCTGCAGCCTGTCTTCAGCTTCAAATGCAGGGGCGCATACAACTGCATAGCACAACTGTCGCAGCAAGAAAAGGATAATGGAGTCGTGGCATGTTCTGCGGGAAACCATGCTCAAGGTGTCGCATTGGCGTGCAACAAGTTGGGCATCAAATCGACCATTGTCATGCCTATGAATACACCCTCTATCAAATTCAAGAATGTCAAGCGGTTAGGGAGTAACGTCCTGCTGCATGGATCAGACTTTGATATGGCGAAAGCAGAATGTTCAAGATTGGAGCGGGAGAAAGGCTGGACAGCTATACCACCCTTCGATGATCCATATGTCATCGCCGGACAAGGCACAGTGGCTTCTGAGATCCTGCGGCAGATAGACAACATGGACGATCTCGATGCAGTTTTCGTGTGCGTTGGCGGAGGTGGTCTACTAGCAGGCATAGCGACATACATCAAACAAGTCGCGCCTCCGCACGTTAAAGTGGTAGGCATCGAGACGGTGGATGCGGATGCGCTCACGCAAAGCTTTGCGAAAGGAGAACGAGTCATGCTGGAAGAAGTTGGGCTGTTCAGTGATGGCACTGCCGTGCGCATAATAGGAGAGGAATGCTGGAGAGTCTTGACAACTGGAATCGTGGACGAGATGGTGCTCGTAGACAATGACGAGATCTGCGCCGCCATCAAAGATATCTTCGAAGGTGAGCAAAACTGGCTGTTCGCCCGTTTCGACCTCCTGCTGATTCTATAGCTTCTTAGACACCCGATCTGTGCCCGAGCCAGCTGGCGCACTTGCAGTAGCAGGCATGAAGCGATATATCGCCAAGCATAACCTGCAGAACAGCCAACGGTCCTTCGTTGCGACAGTCAGCGGAGCCAACATGAACTTTGACCGACTACGCTTCGTAGCCGAGCGTGCAGAGTTAGGAGAAGGGCGTGAAGCACTGCTTTCTGTCGTCATACCCGAAAAGCCCGGATCTTTCCTGGAACTGCACAATTGCATCCTGCCACGAGCAGTGACAGAGTTCAGCTATCGATATTCGAATGCAGAAAAAGCTTTCATCTTCCTCAGCTTCTCGCTATCGAGTGCGCAGGACAGAGTGAGGGAACTGAAGGAAATCCTGGACAAGCTCAACACGACCCTCTCAAAGCACAACACCGAAGCTTTGCGCTTCCAAGCGACAGATATCTCAGCGAATGAGCTGGCAAAATCGCATGCTCGGTATTTGATAGGAGGGAGGAGTGCAGTGCCGCATGAAAGGCTCTTCAGATTCGAGTTTCCCGAACGTCCTGGTGCCTTGAGGAAATTCTTGGAAGGTTTGAAGTCGGGATGGAATATTTCACTCTTCCACTATAGGTACATCGGCGGAGATGTAGGCAAGATCTTGACTGGCTTTCAGGTGCCCGAGGAGGACAATGAGGAATTCCTGAAGTATCTGAAAGATCTGGAGTATCGATTTGTGGAAGAGACAGAGAACATCGTTGCGAAAAGCTTCCTTGGAGCGTAACAGCGGATAATTCGGGGCATAATCTTTGATACCAGCAGTCGGTAGCGTAAGCTGAAGTATCAATGTTGTATGTAGCATATTAGGTAGAGGAATATTAGCGAGACGTGCGGCTCGATGCAAAACCCTTGCTACAACATTATCTCTGATGCTCAGAGCTTTTTGGGTCCCCCATTCTCTCCGATTAGACTCTCCTCCTTACCAAGTACCTGCGGCGAGTCTCCAATTTTAGTATGAATCAGACGGCTGACACCGCCCTTGAAGCCCGTGGCTACGTATTTCTCCTCGAAGCCAGCTGGCAATTTGCCTGAGCTTGCTCGTTGTCCGTCCGCCAGGAAGTATTTCTCCACTGCGGCTTTGATCTCTCCGATATCCTGCTCCATTGCGTAAATGACACAGTTCGGACCAGCATCATACGTATACGCGGCGACAGTCTTGCCTTTTGCTCTGTTGATTTCGTTTACGAGACCGATAAGAGCTTTCGATACGTCGTTCATGTAGAAGATAGGTGGGTGGGTATCTTGACAGACGGCATGGAACTGATTCGAATCTTTCATGGTCAGGTGTGCAAACTCTTCGAAGTTCTTCTCCTTGATAGCTTTCTCCATGGCCTTCATACGCTCTGGGACAGTCTCCTTGATACGGTGCTGCAGTAGTGGACTTGTCTCTACTGTCCTTTGCATACCGCTCGTTGAGCTTGTACCCTTCTTCTCGTCGCTCACTACACAAATAAGGGCGCTCATTTCTGGCCAGTGCTCTTTCGGCGCAACTTGTACGGCAAGCGAATCTCCGCCTGACGCTTCTGAGCCCATCTCCCACGCTACAAATCCACCGAAGATAGATCGACAAGCCGAGCCAGAGCCCTGTCTAGCTATACGGGAAAGTTGCGAAAGTGACATGTTGATGGGAGCGGATGAAAGTGAATAGAGAGTGTAGAGGGTGAATGCGAGTGCTGCGAAGCCGCTAGCGGAAGATGCCAGGCCTGCGGCAGTTGGAAAGTTGTTTTCAGAGACAATATGGATGGGCATGGACGACAATTTCTGTCACAAAGGGAAATGGAATTCATTCAGCAATTGTCTATGCAATGAATTTGAACAATTTACTGGCAGACTCTCATCCTTGTCTTCCATTGTCTTTCGCAGTTTCCGCAACTCGTCTATGCAGCGTCCTGTTCTTCCAGAGTTGACATTGCTCTCCTCCTTGCCATTCAACCACAGTCTGTCGTGTGTGAACTGCGAACTAGCGCGGATGGAAGTAGTGGAACGGAGGTCATCCTGGGAAAGCGTGACGGAAAGCGATGAATTGGTAGGGAGGATCAAGGGGACATCTCGTTTTCCCCAATACTATCAGAGCCATCAGTTTACGCAGATGCCTGGAGTCTCTGTGCTCCGCCAGCCTTACTTTGATGACCGCGATATTGACGGGCGCGCTACAAGTTGCTTCAAAGACCTGAGGATTCGACATAATTCCTTTTGGTGATAGTCGCACAGTAAAGGAGCGTGTTTAAGAGTTGATTGACCAGAGCTTATAGGTGATTTCAAGCGAAAAAAGGTAGTAAGAAATCGCTTGAACAAAGCGAAGAAGGGGTCAATTCGAGCAAGAAAAGCGACAGGCCTTTTTGGGCGGAAATCTATCGATGTTCGCACGTCGTCTTATGACTTCTAGTGCTATCATACGTGGACCTTCGTCGCAGCCTGCCTCAGCCAGCGCTATCGACGCGCTCACCTCGACCCATCGCTGGATTCTGAGGAGCAAGCAGACCGGAAAGGACGGCGAATGCGTCCCTTGTGGTGGGAGTGCAGACGACAAGAGCAACGAGCTCGTCAAGGAGTTCAAGTTCAGAAATTTCAAAGAAGCCTTTGCTTTCATGGGCCTGGTTGCGGAAACGGCAGATCGCATGAATGTGCGTTGAAATGCCTGTAGTATTGTCATGAGCTGACTACGGTGGACAGCATCATCCGGAGTGGTCAAATGTGCCTTGACTTCTTCTCTCTTTTAGAAAGACACGCTCACTCGCTTGATCGTCTAGGTGTATAACCGAGTAAATGTTGCTCTGACGACACATTCAGCAAGCTCGACAGTCACAAATCTGGACATCGAGTTGGCAGAGGCATGCGAAAGCGCTAAGCAAGAAATTCTCAGCCGGCGCCCACCCAAGGCCGACAAAGTCAGCAGTAGTGGGTTAGCAGCTTGAAGATATATGGATCTCTTCGCGCACACGTAAGTATCGTGAAGAGCGGATCGCAGTGCCTCGGGCCTATAGGAGCCTGCTACGACGAAGCTGGGCAGGCCGACGAAGCTGGGCAGGCCGTCTACCGAATGGATTTCCACGGTCGCTTTGCATCAGGGAGTCCGGACACCTTCAGTATAGAGTTTGAGATTCTTCAAACCTGAAGCAGGATCCTTTGGTAGGGCAAGCCTTATAAGAAGGTTGTCATTGTTGTAAGCTCTCGCTGTTACAGCATGAATCGTGTACGACCAAGCTGTTGAAAGCTGGCAAACTTCGCTCAGGGCACTTATGCGCTTCCCCAAACCTCCTCGGATACCTCTGCAGATTAAGCATCAGATGCACGTTTCGCATCAAGTAAGGTGCGGACTCGCCTTTGATAAGCGACATCTTGGCCCACTGCTCCTCTGGTGTGAGGTTGTTTCCATGGGCGGTGGACGCTATCGGAGAATTGTAATATCAGCCAAGATCGTTGACTATCAAAGAGCGCCTTACCGAAACCGCACTGGGCGCTCAAAGCGAGCTGATCGAGAGGAGCGTATTGGCTGGCCTCCTT
The DNA here is from genome assembly GCA_001972285.1 of Erythrobasidium hasegawianum. Classification (NCBI taxonomy): domain Eukaryota; kingdom Fungi; phylum Basidiomycota; class Cystobasidiomycetes; order Erythrobasidiales; family Erythrobasidiaceae; genus Erythrobasidium; species Erythrobasidium hasegawianum. Next base: position 1,125,561 of record BCII01000007.1, on the reverse strand, counting down.
GATACGAGCCACAATAGATTCTTTTGATTCGAGCTTGGCGTGCTTCGAGGATACGAGACCGAGAACGACGGTCTTGCCCTTTGGCAGGAATCGCAGAGGCTCGAAGTTTCCGGATCGAGAATCGTCGAACTCGAGGAAGTAAATGTCGACGTTCAACTCCTTGAAAAGGACCTCGGCAACTGTGCAGTTCATGCGGTTAGACTGAATCTTTCCTAATCCCTGCTGGGTACTTACTGGGCTCGTATCCACCCTCGGCGAAGTGGGTTGATCGGCTACAATGATCGTGAATACCTCCTAGCACCCCTCTCCATCTCATGCGCGCAACTCACAAGTTTCCTCGGCACAAGTGGATACCGATGGTCATGTCCTTTGGCTTCTCTTTGACGCACTCGTTGATGAGCTTGGCATACTGTCTTGGAAGCGTGTTAAGGTCCTCTCCACGGCCAGCAGCTGCTTCTCTCATTTTGAGATCGCAGAGATAGGCCAGATTGGTGTCGTCGAGCTGGACAAATTTGCAGCCAGCGGCACCGAGGGCTGCAATCTCCTCACGGTAGCATCGTGCTGAATGATCCCAAATACATCAGACCCTGCATAATTCTTCGAGCTTCGCACTCACCAAGGTCCTCGAAGAAATCGTCGATATTGGGGTAAGCCTCAATGTCGATACTGGCTCGTCCACCTCTGGAATGGAATGAAAGAGTCAACAAACTCTCATAACATCCAGTCTAAAGGTTGCTGACCGGAAATGCGCCTGAAACGATAGCCGTAATCAGCACTTATCATGAATCGGTCTTCTTTTATGTCACTGACCATTGTCGCTGATGGAATAGCAATTTTGACGACTTCTCCCTTGCTGGCATCAATGAGGCTCTCGAGGTACTTGAAGTTCTCGACCTCAATTGGCTTTTCGTGGGTGAGCTTTCCAGTAACGCTCAATTGAGGAGGCTTTGCATCGTTTGCATCCTTCTCAACGAGCTTGTTGGTAGTTACGGTAATGCCTCCAAGCTGTCGGAGGAAATCCAGGTCTGGCGGCCGCATAGAAAGAAGGGTGAGGCGGCTCCACGTTGCAAAGGATGTCGACTACGTACGAAAGTATTCACGCCTAGCCTCGCCATCACTGATTGGCTTTAGTCCGATCTTCTGCTGCTCCTTGACAAGTTCCGCAATGTTCTTGTCTTCGACCTTGCGGAGGTCTTCAGGGCTCATTTCTCCAGCAAAGAACTTTGTACGAGCTTCCTTGACTTCAGCAGGTCTGAGCCATGATCCAATGTGGGTTGCTCGGTGCACGATAGGTCCTGGCATGGTAGCGGAGTTTGCGTAAAGGTGCCTTGATGTAGTCGCAAAGAGGCGTATGGAGGTAGATGTACTGCTCTTTGTGGATACTGCAACGACTCTTTGCATTCGTGCAAAAGAGAGGGCGAAAAAGAGGCTTCAAAGAAGATCTCGCGGATAAAGGCTTTCGCCGGCACACGTGACACGGCAAGGCACAAAGAGTGATGTAGAGCATGTAACAGTCTAGGTATGTGTATGCTCTAATGCTACAGACACAAAATATCTGATGCATGCAGGCTGCTCGCCAGGAGACATTCGGCTCTATCTAGATCGAAAGGGCTACCATAAACTAAAGGTAGACTTGATACTCCTCTTCCCGGCAGAGGGAGTACTAGAAGGTACTAGGTTTGTTGAATTTGAGCTGTTGAGCGACCCGCGCAGCTTGCCCATTGCCAGACTGGCGTATGCGCCTGAGAACGAAAATTAGCCTTGAGTTCCTGTACAAGCACACTTTAACGTACCTCCCATCACTGGGCGATTGACGAAGGCGTATGCCGTAGCATTCTGAGCGTTGTAAAAGTCAGGTACAGCTTGACCTGTGAAAGTTGCATGAGTTTGTGTTTAAGTGGACAGACTAGCCAATCTCACCTGTTTGACCATAGTTCAGGAAATTCCAAACCCCGTCAACAAATGTATCTCTGAGAGTAGCATTGTCATTATAGGTAGCCGCCATCCACAGCGCAAAGTCGCTTTTAACGCCCTCCCCTCGCGAGTCAAGCGGGACACCATACGGCTCTGCCACTTTGCCATACCAGGCGGCTTGCATGGCGTAGAAGCTGTCTGGAAAGACATTGAGACCGAACACCTTGTCGGGCATCAAATTGTATAGCGAGCTCCAGGTAGTGTCGTCCGAGCCGTAGGTAAGCTTGAGATGATCGCCCGTTGAGGCGAGAGCAGTCGACACGATCGTAGTGGCATATTGCTTTGCTAAAGATGTATAATTGGAAGAGTCGGCAGTGTTATTGACTAGGTCGGCCAGAGCGCCCATGCAGGCCAAACCGACCGCTCCTTTGACAGCTAGCGAGGTCATATTCGCTAATTCCCCGTAGAAGTCGTCGCTCGAAGCCCTTTTACAGGCTATCAGCTGTTGGTCCTGAGATCGAGAATGCGTGCGGAACTTACTGGAGCGTTGGGTACAGGGAAGAGTTCGCTAAGAAGTCCGCCCATTTCTTGTGAATAGCATAGTGATTGCTTATAAGATCCGTTTTCCCACTGAATCGGGTGTATGCAAGAGACATGAAGAGCATGTTTGCGGATTCTTCTATGTAGTACGGGGCATCCACCTGGAAAGTCAAGCAAATAAGCACGCTAGTTTGGCCGCAGCGGGCAACAAGCTCACCTGATTAGCGCCTGTGGCGTTTGGATAAGCTGTTCCGATATCATGCGGCGCCCATTGATGCGGGAAGACTTGCTCCGAATATTCGATGACTGGCCTTAGCATCCACGCTAGCATATCGGGGTTTGTGTACGCAAAGAATGGCCACATAGGACTCATGACATCGACGGTATTGACGTAGTTGCTCGTCGCAATCTCTTTCTGGAAGATCATGATATCGGAGGTATTGTATCCTGAACCGTTCGCATTCTTGCCAATGGTGATCTCAGTACCAGACCAGACTTGCCTAGCCACTAGTGCGCATATGTCTGCGTAGTGCGCTGACACATAGGCGGTCGCATCGGTATTAACCTGGGTATCGAAGTTGCTACTGAGTGAGGAGGCCGTTTCGTAATCATTGTAGAAGAAGCTGAGGGACGATTCGAGACTGGGGTATGCTGACATGAAATAGAGACTTCTGTCCGGGTGAGTTACGTTGACAGCTGTGTATGAGCTGGATATAACTGTCACCAAGTTTCTCGTACCTGAATAGGCTGGACACTTACAATGCAGGATCGCGATAGTGCCCGACAGCAAAGAGCGCGGAACCCGTGCTTCCCGCAGATATGGATCCTAAATTCTTCGCATAGGCAAAACCGGGTTGTCTGTCTGAAATTTTGCGATATTGAGTGTCTTGCGAGTTGTCGAGCTGCCCGTTGGTGTTGAAAGCTTGGCGAATGGTGGAGCTAGGTCCGCTTTGGTATGTTGTATTCGCGGACTGAAGGAGTCGTCAGCGCACATTTGTGGGTAGAGACAAGCTCGCAACTCGCCGTGTCTGTCGCATAGACTACTTCTCCGTATAAGGTAGAGTCTGCTGCTTCGCCATATATTACAGGGTTGGTCAATCCGACTTGATGTACGAGAAGAGAGTTGTTCAGTGTCTGGCTAGACCAAGTGACGCTTCTGTCCCAATCGTTGGAAGCCCATTCTGCGGTGATGTCGGTATAGAGTCTGACATCGTGTGCTGCTCCATCATTCGCGACCACGTTTACCGAAAGGTAGGAGTATGGCAGAGACTGCCTCACGAGATCATTGGGCGTGACGGGCGACAGAAAATCGGCGGTGAGCTGGAGGAAAAGCATTCAGCCCTCGCCCGCTACGCTTGTAAGCTCCGATAGCCTTACGTCTATACCGCCAGCGCGCATAACGAATGTCGACCGAGTGGAAGTGTAGCTCAAGGATAATTGGGATGCTTCTCTTCCTGCAGGCGCGCAATTCGCAGCGACGCCCATCCAGGTGTACACCATACCATCAACCATCACTGTGCCACACCACGGCAGCGAGTTGCCTGATTGAAGCACAACACATGAGTCGAAAAATCCCGTTTCTCATGATCTCGAAACTTACCATTCCAGAAGCTCGCGAACTGGGTGGCCAGATCTCCCAGCCTATCATGATTCCCACCCCATAGATATGTGCTAACATAAGGCGATCGCACAGCTAACGGTATCGCAGGCGGATTGAAAGGTGTCGTCTGCCAGGTGACATTGCTCGTAGTGGTTGATTGCAGATAGTTAGGGCTTGTGATATTGTTGAATTGTCGCAGTCTGGCAGCTTCCTGCGCTCCTATGGGGTTCTTCCTGGCATTGTTAGCCCTCTGCCTGCTCTTCAGGCTTCTACGCGTATGTGAAGGTGCTTCTCGAGCCAGATCTGAGGCATGGATAGGCGCCAAAGCTGACACCGCAGCTTCTAGCACCACGAGAGAAGCCAATAGTTGCGTGAACATGGTGGATTGCGGCCAGATCTCGCAAGAGAAGGGCTTTCTTGACAAATCTTGCGAACGAAAGTACGGACAGACAGGAAGAGATGCGAGCCGACTTGTAGGAGATAGAGTCAACTGAAACCTCAATGAAATTGTTAGTTGTCTAGATCTAGCCCTCGCATTTCATTCAAAGCTGAAAGCAGACCACCAGCTGCCGCATTAGGACTCAGTCAGGTCACGTGACACAATCTTGCTAGAAGAAGAAGAAGTCTAATATAACACCAAGAAAGGACGAATGTCGACAACTCCCGACTAGTACTGCACAAACCCTCTGCAAACACTTTTACTACTGGGTATATTGCGAGCGGACGGGTTTACAAAGACCGCGGAAGAAGCCTTAAGCCTGGCATTGAGAACGCGACTTCAGCAAAAATCCCTGTTCATCAGGCTAACTGCACACACCTTCTTCTTACGACCTTTCGTCGTCTGAACCTGCTTCTGGGGCTCCTGCTTCTCCAGGAATCCGGTGCAAGTGGCGGCAGCACAGAGGCATCTTTGAGGTTTTGTTTCAACGTCTGCAACCTTGTCTTCCACCTGCTTCCCTTCTATAGACGAGAAGGCTTGCCAGCCGTAGTCATCTGCGATAAAGTTAGCCAAAGGTAGACGTGCACAGACATCTGAACTGACAGCAAAGCTCCTCTTTGGGGTCGATATCGCGCAATGCGAACATGCCGATCTATTCATCATAATCAGGTTATGCACTGTCCTAGGCGTTCGAAAGCGGCACACCTGAAATTCGTCAAAGTCCGCCATTTCTGTCGCACCGTCAGCAAAAGTCCACTTTACGTGAAGGACGCGACTCACTCCACCGGACGACCTGGATGTTTGGGTCGCAGCTGTGATTGATGAATCTGGCTTCATTGCCCAGCATTCCAGCATCGACAACTTCGGCGCCGTAGTAATCGAGGAAATAGTAATCGTGTCGATTCTTGTATTCGTCTGCCACGCGTCGATAGGACTCGTTGATACTGATAACCTCTCCGCGATACTCCATGATGAACTCGCCAGCGACTGAGCAATGGAATAAGCTTGGTAGAAGACGGAAAGACGAAATACTGACCGATTGGAGTGTTTGTCCGCAGACCAAAGCCGCGATTGCCGGTCTACACATTGTGTGAGTTGCTATGGAATATCTCGATCTGCAGGGCGACTCACCCAGAAGACCTCTAGATCGTGTCGAACTTGTCGAGAGTTGAAGGGCAGGTTTGTGCATTTCGAGCCGAAGCGGCACAGTTTGGGCGAACAGAAGTACTGCATCATCCTGATAAGACTATCAGCAGTGTCTTAGCGTACTGCCGGACACGAGACCCCACCGATTCAAACAGTTGTCATCGCAGCCTCCGCTTTTGCAGTCGCAAATGGCTACTAACGGAGCTTCGTCGCCGCGAAGTCGCTCTGTATACTTGTCTTCACAGGAAGGATTCAATATAGCTCATGCGCATATTTGCGAACACAACTTACTCTGAGCAATGCTGCGATACCAGGTAGGCGTCTTGTCTAGACCGATGCGGTCCAGCGCGTCTGATCGGAAGGTGAGGCCTTCAACGGTATCTGGAAGGCGCGACAGGTCGAAGTCTTGCAGTATGTCCCACGGCAAGCGAAAGTCGCGCTTCTCTGCCAATAGAGCCAGGCCATGGTGGAGTGGGAGCTCCAAGCGTAACTCATTGCTGATCCTCTCCTTATCCCTCCAAGTAAGAGGCTTGGGCTTGTGCGCCTTTGCGACTACCTGCTTGCGCTGCTCGCGCACGATCCCATTGTTTCCCGCGACTCCCGAATAGAGACCTTGGGTGAGGTAGACTTTCCTGTCCGCAACATCTTCCTCTCGTTGCACTGATCTGCCACCGCGCTTGCCTGGTGCGCGTTTCCTTTGTGGCTCATCGATATCTGTGGGAGGCGTAGATTGGTTCTTGCGCCGCCTCTTCACAGCGGGCGCATCGTCTTCAGACGAGTCGCTGTCTTCTAGAGATGATAAGATAGATGATAGGTCGCTGGAGGCGTCTGAGCAGCTTCGATTTCGCACGACAGGCGCGACTTGGACAGCTGTCGCCAGAAGCAGGGATGCCGAGCCAGCAGCTATAGTAGCTTGTACGCAGATCTTCGCCATAGCTTCTGCATCATGTCTTGCTATTGCTTCCACTGTGAGATCCATTTGCGAGCGTGATTGGAGGAAAGGCACGACGCCGCGAAAACAACAAACAAAATACAGTACGAGATTTTCAGCATCAAAGGGAAGAAGATGCCCAAACTGCTTTAGCACATCGAAACATGCCCAAAGTTGTATTTCGCCAACACGCTTCTGTCGCGCAAAGCTGCATTATATCGGCTCGTTCATTGCAAAATTCTGCCGCGAAAGCAAATCAGGATATAAGAAGTAGATAACAAGATAAGTTCTTTGAAGGAGAGTGCTTGCGTCGCGAGGACTCTCTATGCTTGTCTTGGCCTCTGTCTGATTCCCACTTATCGTCTTCGCTCGTCTGGCCTCCTATATTCATCGAAACGTGCATCAGGTCGACGATAGTCATCGTTTCTTGCGGGTGCTGGAGGGTAGCCTGGAGCCTGAGGCGGTGCGGTATACGGGCCTCTGTCTCTTCCATCATAAGGCGCAGGAACTACCGGTCGCGCATCGTAAGCATCATAGTAGGGCCTAGGTGCGGGGGCCTCGGGTATAGCTGGAGGATAGCGGTCATCGAAACGACGATCTGGCACAGGCACACTTCCGCGGTAAGGCGATGTTCTGCCCGACTGGTAATGTTCGGATGGATAAGGATAGGCTGACGTAGGCGGCGGAGGACCTCGATAACGGTCTCGCTGGTCATATGGAGCGGCATACGGCGCAGGTGGTCCTCGAGGCGGCATGCGGCTGTCCAGAGGTGCAGGCGGGTACCCTCTGTCGTCATACACTGGCGCTCCATAAGGTGCAGGAGGATACGCTCGTATGTCCCTTGGATCTGCTGGCGCGCCTCGTGGTGGAAACGAAGGCGGCGGCACGTCGAAAGGACGCGTGTCTCTTACCTCACGGACGGGAGGCAGCTCCCGCGACTCAGCCCTGCTAGTCAAATTCAGCTACAGACTTTGACAACTAGTATGACTAGCTCACCTCGTAGGAGGCGGTGAGTGAGGCTTTGCTCCAGGTCTGTAGGAGTCTACCGGTCCCAGAGCAGGCTTCCCCTTCGGACCCGAAGTGCTGGCTGACAGTTTTTCAGGCAGATGTCGTGGTGGATCATTACTTCTACGGTCCTTCGGTCTCTCTTCGAAGGATCTGGGTGGGAGACCGACATGCACGGGTTGGTCTATCCTAGGCACTCCTCTGCGATCATACTCTCGGCCGTCGAGTGGTTGTGGTCCGTACAAATCTCTAGCGTCGCGGATGTCCCTTGCATCCCTGTGCGCACCGGCATCTCGAATGGACGAGTCGTTTCGAACATCTCTCAGGAGTGGCTCATCGTAAGGACGACCTGTGCGCGATCTATCCAATCCAGTATCATAGCGTTCGTTCGCTGAGGGAAGCGGGGCAGGTGGATAGCCTAGCGGGGCCCCAGCATCACGTCTTGGCCTGGGCTCTTCACGACCAGGATATTCAATGGGTCTGGCGTGCCGGGTATCGGAGTGTCTTCGTTCCTGGGTGATTTCAGCCCCGTACATTCGATCTTGCGGAGGACGCAGAGGAGGTGAAGGCGGCCTGCCCGCCGTGCTTGAGGCGTAAGGGCGTCGGGATGCATTGTCTCCTTGTGCATTCATATTTTGAGCTAGTCTTTGTTGATTATCGGATCTTTCTGAATAGAAGGGTAAAGGAGCTGAGGCTGGAGGCTGCGAACGTGGAGGATAGTCTGCTTCGCGCTGGTACGGAGGTATGGAATCCCTGATGCCACGCAGGTCTCTGGTATCGTATCGATCAGATCGATCACTTTGTGTGTTAGGCAAGTCTCGATGACCGTGGCCAGATCTTGCTCCTGGAATATCGGCAGGACGGCTCCACGAAGCGTCCATTTCGGCTAGACGGCGATCTCTGTCACGTTCATCGAAGTGCTTCCGGTCAATCTGGCCGTACGCATTTGGCACTTCCGGCCGATCGTAAAGTCGCTGGGAAGACTCTAAATCGCTTCGCCTTCGTTGGTCGTATTCGACATGCGGCTGGGCACCCTGATAGCGAAGGTCACGATCTGTGTCGCGATGCGACATCGGAAGAGGCGCTGTTGTGGGTCCTCGGCGATCGTCTAGTCTACCAGAATGCAGCCCATTCCTCTCTGTATCAACTAAACGACTGGGTTCGCGGTAAGCAGGGTCATGTCTGCCGCTACGCTCCTGTGCGTATGAAGATAGCGAACGATCTTCGTCTCGAGAATTTCTGGGCGGGATCGGCTTGTGTGGATTGGACATGCGAACGTCTGAAGGGCCAGGATTGCGACCCGCCGACGCAGATAGAGGAGGACGATCCACTTCCATTCTGGCTTGAGGAACACGATCATAGGGGCCACTGTTGACACGGTCTCGAAGCGAAGTCTTCTCCGCCTTGTTGGGATAATCAGGCTTGAATCGGTCGCTCCGCTCGCTTCGGTCAGGTATATATCTGTCAATATTCTTGTTCTTCGCTTCCTCCAGCTTATCGCGACTAATCGCACCGCGTTCCTTCAGCAAGCGGTCTCTAAGTTCTCGCATTCGGTCACGCTCCTCTTGGGAAGCCGGCGGCAAGCGCTGCCCTGAATACTTGTCAACCGAGGTACTGCGCTGCAGGCCGTCGGAAGTGCTGTTGGGCGGTGCCAGTCGATCCACCAGCGAGAGAGCCGAGCTGTCTTTCGTGGCTGCCAAAGCGTGTCAGCTACAATGCGCCGCGGTATTCAAGGAATAGCAGCAAACCGCTAGAAGGTGCGCTAGTAGTTACGCTGGTCTGATCCTCGCGACTCGCAAGCGTATCCCGAGCAGAGGCGGATGCGAAAGTTGGGGAATTCTGAGTTTTGTTTGCAGGCTGACCATTCCGTTTAGGAGGTGTTTCGTCATTCTGAGTCCTGACTTTCTTTGCAGCACTGGGTGTGTCCTGACCGGTAGCCTCGTTTGGCGGATCATCGTTCAAGTGGGCAGCCAGAGTGCGCTTTGCGACGACAGGAGACGATTTGGCACCTTGCGACACAGACACTGAGCTTGAGTTGGATTCCTGTACGGCCGGCTCTATCCTTGCAGACAAGGGCGTAGCGTTTTCGGCCATCTTTTCATTGCTAGTATGCGCCTCATTTGGTGCAGGCAGTTGTAAACCTTGTTGATAGCGCTCTGGGAGTTCGGAGATGCCCTTCGCAATATCGGCGGGCGCTTTGTAGAGGGGGTGCCTTCCAGCGAGAATCTCAGCTCGAAGACGATTCAAGACTTCGTGATTGCGCTCAAGCGTGGAATTTTCGATAGGAATAGGTGTTACGCGACGGTCGCTAGCATCTTGCTGCTCTGCATCGGGATCCTTCGGGCTTTGATTGGAGTGGAAAGGTTGTGCCTTCGCGTTCAGCGAAGACGCAGCTGCTGACATCAGGGCGTCTTAAAGCACCGAGAGCTGACGAATTGGATGTGACTGCGCTGACAGGCCTCGCGGCTCTTCCTGGCTGCCAGCTTGTTTGGCCCGTTCAAAATCGCTCTGGCTTCGACTTCGCGATTCCTCAGCGTCTCACGAGTTCCTGGCTTCTGGCTAGAACTTGTGTGTTTCGGACGTTCTCAAGATTGACCTCAATGGTCTGCTCAAGCTGTCCCCCTACCTGCAAAATCCAAGAAGTGGTTGTGGTCTGAGACAGAAACGCGCAATACGCTTCAAATCATACAGAACAGCTCAAATTGCTCTGCCATCGTGCTGTGATGGACGATTATGCTCATACGGTCTCGCTATGCGTGGTCTGTGATACAGTGCTGGAAGGTTTGTGCCATGTCCTGAAAATGAAGGTGCAACCAAAGCAGCGGTACGCACCCTGAAGATGAACGTTTGCTGGCAAATATATGGCTCATCCTGCGCGGAAGGTAGCGAGGCCAGGCGCCGGTCATGAAAGGGCGTAAGATGCAAATACGTCCAAGCTACTTTGTGCATGTTAGCACGGCTCCGTGGTTTGTGCTCTTGCACCAACTACACTCAAACAGATTCCTGACGATGCCAGGCCCCGCGAGACTCAGTGATCCTGGCAATGCGCGCCCTACGGGATCCCCAAACACCTCATCCTCAAGTCAGGCAAGCTTGCTTTCAGTCGGATCGATCGTCCTTCATGATACTCTGAGATGCGATATACTACGAACGCCCATCACACATCTTGGTTCGCAGGCTCTGATGCCTGGTCAACCCAAATTCACCTTGTCGCGAGTGGCTCTTCAGCTGCGATTTGTCCAGGCAGAGCCTGATCCTTCAAGATCAAACCTCTCGAACAATAGTAGTGCGCTCGAATATGTCGATGCCCGCATCCACCTATCGAATTCTATGGCCCTTCCGGAAGGCGAACTGTGGGGTCAACCTCTGCATCTTGCTGATTCATTGGCTGGCGATGCCCATTATGAGAGAATAGTCAGAGCTGGAAGCGCTCTGCTCGAGGATCTGAAGACAGCCAATAAAAACCGAGAAGACTGGCCTAAACCTCGCCCGACTGGAGGCTTTCTAGTCAAAGATGAAGGTGCTCCTGTGGTAGGCATGCTTGGCGCACAGTGGGTCGAAAGCGAAGATATGAGCAAGAGCGCCCATCGAAGACGTATGCACGAGCGAGCAATGTCTTCCATGACTTCAGTCTCTGCCCCGTTAGAACCGATTCACGAAGACTCGCTAGCGTGTCCGAACTCACACTGGGAGGGTGAACCCAGCGGTTCCGGCACTGCAGAAATCATCTTCCAGCTGCGACCTCTAGCGAAATGTGGACAGTGTGGGATCAAGCCTTTGCAGATGCTCTATGCGGCCGGAAAGAAGATGTCCCAACACTCTGCACGGACGCCTACAGCTCTACATCACGCGCGAAGTATGTATACAATGCCGAACAAGTCCTTCCGCCTAGTCTGCAACCTGCTGTCTTACTACGATGCTGCCGCGCAAGATACGGTCCCTGACGAATTCTTCGCACACTTCCGGATAGTCTTCTACCTATCAGATGACTTGAATTATATGCCATACCGACAAGCAGGATCACCCGGTCCAGCCACACCCTCGTCTGCGACTTCGTTCAATGAGCAGGACAAGGGGTGTTGCGGACTTCAGCGCCACGTATTCAATGCGAGTATCAAGATCGGCAAAGAGGGCGATGTCAAGCTAAGACAGAAGAAGGAGGTGGACTTCAATAGCGCTCTGGCAAGCCTGGAAGGCAAGAAAGGAGCTGCAACTCCAGGCCGCCGTCGATAGCTGCGAATGAATATTTAATGTTGGATAGCTAGGTTATAGATACGCTTTAGGATCCGGTAGCTCGATGCTTGCACGTGTAGATTGAAAAGTCTTCCTCTGCTGGAGCCCAACATCTTCGTTTGCCAAACTCCCACTTACAAGCCAGACATACATTCAAGATGGCCAAGGGAAAAGGGAAGATGAAGCAGGCGACAGACGCCGAGCTGTTTGCGGTGGATGCGACTGGGGACGACCGACTTCGCAGGCAGCTGGGTTCTTCGACATGGGACAGTCCAGCAGCGGCCCATCCTCGCAAAGGTTCAGGAAAGCTGCTCAAATCCGAGGAGATCTTAGCTATGCGCAGTCGAGTGCCAGCGAGGACAAGCAAAGTCGTTCCGGGCGTGATGGTCAAGCAGAAGAAAGACCTTGAAAAGCGAGGCAAGATCACTCCGTTGATGAAGAGAAGACTTAGAAGTATGGTCAAGCGAGATAATGCCCACGATAGAGGCCTCTGGGACGTTTCTGCGGGAAGACCAAACGAAATGGAACTCAGCTCGGCCGTGACTGCTAGCGGAAGCTATGACCCATGGACAGAACAGCAAACTGAAGCTAGTACATCTACACAAGATGTAGTCAAGGCGACACCGAATGTCAAGGTAGGCAGAAACGAGTCGCAAATATCGTCAAATCTTGCTAAAACTTGCAATCGCAACAGCCTCCCTCCTCGCTACGCACGCATGCCTTGTTATCGACTGTGCAAAAGCCATCTGCTGTCTTGCTTCCTCACCCTGGACAATCTTACAACCCAACTTTTGAGGATCATCAAGCGCTGCTTGCTCAAGAGCATGCGAAGGCATTGAAGGAGGAACAAGATGCTGAGAAAGCCAGGCAAGTGAAAGAAGCGTGGTTAGCTGGAGAGGAGGACAATCCAGATGCTTATGCAACCGGATACGCTGCGGAGGTAGGAGAAGGCGACGATGAGGAGGAGAACATCGAAGGAGACGATGAATTCGTCAAGAAGGTCAAGAAACAGAAGCGCAAGACTGACAAAGAGAAGAAGCGTCGAGCCGCCAACAAAGCCTTGGAAGCGCATACTCGCGCACAGACTCGGCTTGCGAAAAGTCAGCGACAAGCTCTATCCGAGCTATCGAGGGTAGTCAGCAGTGTCGATTCCTCATCTTCCATCTCTTTATCCCAACTTCACAAACGCAAGACGATGCTCGCGAACAAGCTCGCCATGACTGGTCTGACAGACTTGCGATCTGGTCCTGCCAAAGTGCCAAAAGCGAAACAAGCGCTCCTACTATCTGAAGAATTGCCTGAGAGCTTGCGTCAGCTCAAGACGGATGGCAATCTATGGGGAGACTGGTTGGACAGCTCGAGGCGTCGTGGAAAGGTGCAGATGGAACGCAAGCCTTATGGTCGCATGACAAAGAAGAAGGGTAGAGGTCTTAAGTCTATCGAGAAGGTTGCTTGGCGTAAATTTGAGGCATGATGCCTGCTCGCTCTTCTGCGTCAGTGTTCGTTGTCCTGTTGTCATCAGCTTTCAGTCTGTTGTCCATGCTTGTCCGAATTGTGTTGCTACCCTTCCACGTTGCGCGAGATACTAGCTGCTGGCATAGCACGACTGTAGAAGCTTCACTACAATATGTCCAGCTACTCCAAACCCCGATGGCCAAGCCAGCGTTCCCCGGTCTTTCACTCCTGCTCGCTGGGATCCAAGTCCTCTTGAGGAACAACAAACTTTCCCTTCTTAGGCGGAGCTTTCGGCTTCTTTTTGGGAGGAGGAGGCTTCTTCATGGGCGGCGCGGGAGCCTTGGGAGGCGGTGGAGGAGGAGGAGCAGCAGCGACTGGGGCCTGCATTCACCAATCCATCATTAGTCCCTGTATATGACTGGTTGGCAGACGAGAGGACTTACGCCTGGTTGGCAGAGAGCCGCTAACAGCTGACCGCATCCCTGAGGAGGGACGTTGATGCTGTTGCTGCTGTATAAAGCGATACAGGTTCCGCCATAGCTGTCCGTGTTCCACGATTGAATCCATGCACTGCAGAGAAAGGTCAGCTCTGCGCTTTACGATATGACTGCTTATAGCTCACCCAACTCCGCCTGTCATTCTTGTAGCTTCAGCCCAGTTGTATGCCTGCGCGACAAGATGTCAGAAATCGTCATGTTACATGAGAGCAGTCTTTGACTGACATCGACTGCTGCCAGCTGCTTTCCAGGCCCGCATGCTGCTGCCGCGCCATCTCTTGTGAATGCTCCAGGTACAAAGGTGAGGGGATGCGTTGCAGGCGGAGGGAGAATCTGGCGCTTCTGCCATTCATGATGATGATCTCTGTTGTGGCTTGCATCCGAAGAGAAGCGACCTGAAGCTGCTGAATCCATAGCGCCATAGTGCATGCGTATCGGTAGACTAGAGTCTCGGAAGTGGATGGGAGAGGATACTACTTGATGATGAGAAGAGGAGGATGAGAGCAAGATTAAGAATGTAAAGAACAGCCAGCCAGGGCGTGTTGATAAAGGCGACATTGGAGCGTCCAGAGAGCCAGCTCGGATTGCCCAGCGTCCCACAGAACGAGAGAAGATGGACACTACAGAGGGAGTCGATAAGAGGATGAAAACGGGAGAAGGGAAAGAGAGGACGACAGACACGGCCAGTTGACAATGAGATCCCTGACGCCGGGCAGACGGCCTCGCAGCTGGTCTCGCGAGTACATCTCGAGTGCCGCGGACAGGGCTTGTTGTTTGATGGTTGCGGCTCAGGTGCAGGGACTCGGTTGCGATTGCAATGATGCATGCCACGCCGATGAGGGTCAGTCTGGATTGAGATGGCAGATGCCCGCAATGCAATGTCGCCGAGCATAGGTAAGAAGTAGCAATCATTCATGTTGCGCAGATGTAGGCGTAGTTCGTGTATTCTTGCCAGATGTTTTGCTTTGAAATTGCCTTTGCTTTGACTTGCTTCGACATACTCAGTCATATCATGGCCCCCTCAGCAGTGTATGCAGCAGCGTCAGCCAAAGGAAAAGGCAAAGGCAAGCGAACAGCAGACGACATAGAGGCAGAGGAGGAGGAGGAGGTAGATGCAGGATCAGTAGAGATGGGCGAAGATCAAGAAGAAGATTCAGACGAAGTTTCAGACGACGAAGATATCACGACAACGACGACGACAAGCAAACGAGCAAGAACATCAGCTGCTTCTGGTGCATCAGCTGCTGTTGCTGCGAAAGCCGCATCGTCGACGGCGACGTACAAGCAGAAAACGCTGATTCTCTCGAGTCGCGGGATAACGCACCGAATGAGACATATGATGAAAGATCTGGCTGCACTACTACCTCATTCAAAGACAGGTGCGCCAGCTGTAACATTGAATCCCTTTGAAAATACTGATTCCGACTTGAAATTTGGATACTTGTAATGGCAGACGCAAAGCTCGATACGAAGCACCAGCTAGGCCTGCTGAACGAGCTAGCAGACTTGTCGAATTGTTCTTCCGCTCTCTTCTTCGAAGCGAGACGCCATTCCGACCTCTATCTCTGGGCGTCAATGACACCCAACGGACCGTCGTGTCGCTTCCACCTCTTGAATTCACATACGATGGACGAGTTGAAAATGACGGGAAACTGCCTGAAAGGAAGCAGACCTATCGTTGTCTTTGATAAGACATTCGACGAGACGCCTCACTGGAGATTGATCAAAGAACTCCTGACGCAGGTGAGCTTGCTTCTCCATGCGTTCAGAGTATGCTCTGCGTAAATGGATACTAATATTGGACTTGCGCAGACCTTCGCTGCGCCTAAAACAGCGAGACGTGCGAAGCCCTTCATCGACCACGTTACGTCTTTCTCCGTGACAGACGGCAAGATCTGGTTCAGGAACTATCAGATCGTGCACGACCAGCCTTTAGACTTATCCGTGTCGGATGAAGCAGCCGCAGCAGCTGCTGCAGCAGATAAATACAAAGGCAGCAAACCTAAAAACGCAACGAGCAAGCTTGCAGAAGAGAATATGTCCATGAATGAGATTGGACCGCGATTCGTGCTTGTGCCAGTCAAGATCTTCGAAGGTAGTTTTGGAGGTGCTGTAGTGTGGGAGAATCCAGGTGCGTTTTTCCCTTGTGCAATTACCAGATATGAACTTTTGCTGATATCTCTACCGATAACGAACAGACTTCATGGCTCCACAAGCTAGACTCGCAGCCGCGAAAATGGCCAAAGCAGTCGAGTACAAAGGCCGAAAACAAGCTGAGACGGGGCGGAAAGAAAAGAAGGAATACCTGGATGCGCAAGAACAGGCCGACAAGATCACTTCGGGGAGAGCGGCATTGGAGAAGAAGAAGGTTTTTGCTTAACGAAACTTTCCTCCGATCCCCCTTCCCAAGGCTGTTTGGTCTCTTGCTTGGTTTTCGCCGTGCTCCTGCGCCCTCGGTCGTTTGGCATGTCACTGCACGGTACCCGCACTTTCCCGCGCTTGTTGTAGCATTCAGAGCTGGCAATGACAATGTCCATCAGCAAATCCATCCGTTGGCCGAGCTTGACAAGAATTGCTTTTACCCGAGCGATAGGGTTGTAAGGCCGGGTCGAAAGGCCTCTGTTCCCAAGGACTAGCGAGGGTATATCTCATTCTCTCAAGGTTTATCTACCGTACACACCTGCGAGCTTCTCCTACGAATCGAATGACTATGATGACTATGATAACAGGGCTACAGATAGGATTTCTAGAGGAATGACGAGGTCGGAGAAAGAATCAAAGACGTAAAACGATAATGAAACAGAAATTTTTCGAAACAGAACGTCCGTGCGGAATTGGAGCTATAAACAGTTTGCGTGCATGGAGTGGTAGTCCTGCTCGAAAATATCGAGTGGTAGAAAGTATCTAGGTACTACCGCCCCCGTTTCCTGCGAAGCGAATGAATGAAACGCATCAGTATGGTGGAAACAACCGGAATCGCGCCAACAACGCAAAAACCAAAGAGCTTACTCAGACGTGGATGTGGATACCGCCGCTACGACTCTTGAAGTATTTGCGACGTTTTGCGAGTCGCCAGTCTCTGCGGAAGTGGCCGCTGCTGCTGCTGTCGTAGCCGTCGTTGCTGAGGCGCTCTCTTCCGCGCCTACGTTCTCGCTTGTGGTAGTCGCCGTCGTCGCTGTTGTCCCAGCAGTCGTTGCAGCAGTAGTCCTACTATCACTAGTGGAGCTCCTTGAACTGGCTGCTCTGTCCGAGGTAGATGATGCAGATTCTGTCCCAGTCCCAGTCCCAGTAGCAGTACCCGATGAAGTGGGTGTAACGGTGGGGATTTGAAAGACACTGCTCGCTGCCGATTGGATGGACGCGACTGTGGTTCCTTTTGTAGCTTTTACAATCCCAATCGCGATGCCTGCTATTCCGCCGCACGCTACGACTGCATGGGTAGTAAGTATTCACAGTATCAGCAGTGATATTATAAAAGTATAGAGACAACTCGGCTCACGCGCCACGATGCCAATGATGGTGTATAGCACTTTTCTGTTTGGCCTCTTCCAGTTCATCCCTATCTGATGCCCATCATCATCTTCGTCGTTGTCATAGTCATTGTTATTGATATTCCCACTATGCTGCTGATGATGGTCATGATTGTCCAGTAGACCTTGAGCGGGAGCAGGCCATGCACCGCCGAGTTTGTTATTCTGACGCTTCTTCTCGCTGTCGCCTGTCTTCCACCCTGTGCTACCTCCAGACAACGCAGGGCTCTTCTCTACGAATGTCGTGGTCGATGAGAATGCATCATCGTACGCTGCTGGATTGTGGGAATATGGGTTGTTTGGATTATGGCTTCGCATATCCTGCATGACGATGCTGTTTCTTGCAGAGGCTGGAGCTGAAAACGATGATGGTGATGATGTATCGTGTGCATACTCTGCTGGATTATATCGTGCAGTATTAGAACGCGGTGCTACGTTGCCCAATTCGTAGCGCGAGAATCGGACTGGATATGCAGGGTAGCCGTCGTCGTTGTCGTTGACGCTGTCGTAGTACTGCTGCTGCTGGTGTTGATTGTCGCTGTATCCTTGCTGGCTCTCCCTTCTCTCGTCCATGGGATAGCCATAATGCGCTGAATTCGAGTACATCGAGGACTGTACTGCTGTATTGGGTATGCAGAGTGTTGAATGAGTGTACTGTGCTGCTCAGTGTGGTTATAACACTCTTGAATGGAAGGGTTAGTCTCCTCTTTAAAGGTCAATCAATCAATCAATCAATCAATCAATCAACCAAGACAAGACAAGACAAGACGCGTTCAAGAGGGCACTCAAGGAAGCTTAAGGGAGCTTAAGGGAGAAGCTTGAATGATGTATACAGTGCATTATACAGAGTGTTACACAGTCTTACAATCCAATTCAACACTCCCCTTACAACGCTTTAAACACTCTCCTTTACATCACTAATACCATGCAAGTCGTCCTTCCAGGGGATATAGTGCGCAGTGCACCATCTACAACGCAGATACGACTGGGACCAGGCGTCGTACAGATCCAGAAACCGCAGAAAGATCCAGATACAGCAGCCATCCAGCTCGCAGCGACAAAATCCGGAATCCTGGGAGCGCAGAATCAGCAGCAGCAGCAGCAGCAGAAATCTAATGCTGCTACGAATACAGACAGCTGCTGGATCGAGAGCCAGGCGAAGAGGGTGTGCTGACTGACTGACCTCAGTTTTAAAGAAGTCAAGCTGAGATTGCATGGGCAGTACATCCCGGCAGCAGGAGAACCCGTCATTGGAGTCATCGTAGCAAGACATGCAGAAGGATACCGCGTCGACATCGGCGCAAGCCAGCATGCAGCACTCGACGCATTGGCTTTCGAAGACGCTACAAAGAGGAACAAGCCAAATCTAAAGGTAAGGGTACACGTCTATCGTAGATGGATATAAAGGCTAAGTATGTGTTCTGTGTTGCGCAGGTCGGAACTGTCATCTATGCAAGAGTAACACTCGCCCTCCCCTTCTGCGAACCTGAATTGGAGTGCTTTGATCCAAAAACTGGTAAAGCACAAGGCTTCGGAGATCTAGCAGAAGGCATGCTCATCCGCAACTTGGAGTTGAGCAAATGCAGAGCGTGCGCCTGACCTTATCACCAATGTTCCTTCAATCTGACTTTGAATTTGTCAGCCTTCTGTCTCCTTCGCATCCTCTGCTACCGTCCATAGGCGCAAAGTTCCCGTTCGAGCTCGCTATAGGCGTCAATGGCAGAATATGGGTGAAAGCAGCCGACATCGAAAAGACGATCAAACTCATGAAAGCGATTCAAGAGGCGTAACACGACCACATTGGCTCTTTCAAGGTTGACCACAAGCATCATTGTTGTTGTTTCCAATACTCTTCTTCTTTACGCGCTCCTTTCTTTTCCCTTTGTAGCATACACAACAGAACGAGGGTGGCCAGACCAGCCAGGCCGATTCGCAATCACCCGCAAAACAAACATGGCGCATTTCATCAACAAACAGACAAGAGACATTGACCTCAACTGACGCCGCTACGCTGATCCAAACATCCCTTCGAGGCCCAGAAGAAGAAGAAAAGCGCAGAGCAATGCTCTATCTCACCTCGGACCGTCTTCCCATCTGTAAGTGTACATTCGCTCTACACAGAAACAAGAAGTAAGCAAGTTGACGACTGTTATTTGCAGTCCTTCCTCTAGGCATTATCGGCTTCTACCGGTATTTATGGTACATCATCCGCTTCGCCGCCTACTTGGCCTATCGTCCTATCCCTATCCCCGAGCATCCAACCTATCGCGCTGAAGAAGATGTCACGGTAAGGATCATACTCTTTTTACCTGAGCATATTGCCAAATGCTGAGCTGGACGCCACGATGCAGATCATTGTCCCTACAATCGATGCAGAAGATGGGTTCTTCGAAGCAGCTCAGTCATGGCTCGTTGGCAACCCTAAAGAAATCATCATAGTGACAGCGGAGCACATGCGTGAAGCTTTAGAAGACCTCGCATTCCGTGTCGACGGCCGCAATGGGCGTATCCGCGTCTTGACTGTATCACAAGCGAACAAGCGCCGTCAGATGGCAGAAGGCATCAAGGCTACCACTACAGACATCGTCGTCTTTGCAGACGACGATGCGCTCTGGCCTCCTACGCTCCTTCAATATGTCCTAGCGTGTTTCGAAGATCAGCAGATTGGCGGAGTGGGAACGTCGCAAGTCGTCAAGCCCGTAGGGAAACGAATGACGGTATGGGAAGTCCTCGCTGCTATGCGCTTATCCATCCGGAACATCGAAATATCCGCTTCTACGCACATCGATGGTGGAATACCATGCTTGAGTGGTCGCACGGCCGCTTATCGCTCTATCATCTTGAAAGACATTGATTTCCTCGATGGATTCACAAACGATTACTGGCTAGGCAAATACCACTTGAACAGCGGAGACGATAAGTTTCTGACGAGGTGGCTCGTGTCGCACGGATGGAAGACGTACGTGCAATGCTGCCCTGGTGCAGAATTGCAAAGCACAATGAAGCCCAATTGGAGGTTCTTGAAACAAGTCCTGAGATGGACGAGGAATACGTGGAGGTCGGATCTCAGGAGTATCTTCATGGAGAGACACGTCTGGACTAGACATCCCTACGTCGCGTACATGATGATTGATAAATTCTTGAATCCTTTTACGCTACTGCTCGGACCCTGTCTGGTCGTGTATCTCTGCATTAAAAGTACATACGCTCAAGGACCGGATGCGTACCGTCTGCCTGTTTGGGACATCCTCCTCTCATGGGCTGTCTGGCTGCTGCGTGAGTTCCTTCGTCTCTCTCTCTTTCTCTCTCAACAGAAAGCTGAGCTGTAACCTCGTTCCCAGTCACCCGCAGCCTCAAGCTCGCCCCGCACTTCTATCGCAGGCCGCAGGATATCATCTATGTTCCAGCCTGGCTTCTCTTCGGCTACTATTTCGCAGTGATGAAGCTGTATTCGCTTGCGACCCTTCACGAGGTCAGTCTGAATCTTCACGCGCAATGCTGACTCAAAATGAGTTGACGTACTTATTACTAGACCGGTTGGGGTACCCGCGCACTAGGCAATGATGCTACCACCACTACTACTGCATCAGCAGCAGGTGTCGCTACTTCAGCGGCCTCTGAAAAGGCCGTCCTAGATATTCCAGAAGGCATTCCAGCCGACTTCTTCAGCAGCAAATCAGATTATCGAGAGTCCAAAGTCGACTCGTCACCAATGTACGATAAGGCTCATCAGTCTATCGAAGATAGGGACGAGACGAGCGAGATCCATCATCGGCATCAGGGAATAAGGGAGAATAGGGATAGGGATAGGGATGGAGATGCGGACAGTGATGGCTTGACCATCTATCACGATTATTTGCCAATGCTTAAACGTACACCAGACTTGGAAGGCGCAAGACCCGATATCCGCTTCGTACATAGCTATCAATGACTGAGCCCTGACCCTGTCTCGGGTTATCCGGTTCCACGCTTTGTCTCTTCCCTCTGGTTCGTTGTGATGATAGCAGGCACCTCGTCTTATATCGGTATACCCTTTCGCAATCTAGAACATGAAGACTTGGTCGTCCTTCTTGCTGACGGTTCGCGGGGCGGCATACGATAGACTGTCGAGAGCCTTCTTCATAGCGGTCATCATAGGAGGAGGACCTGTATCAAGTCACACATTAGTCTCTTGGAAGTATGATCCTGAATACTCAGTTTTACTGACCGCAAAGGAGGATCTTCATAGCTCCGGGCGTGTTATCAGGAGCAGGCAAGCGTTCTTTGATCATATCTGCATTCACGAAGCCGACTCCCTGTGTCCAGCCGGCAGGCGGGTTGTTCAGGACGTGGTACACGCGGAAACGCTTCGAGTGCTTGGCTTCTAGCTCGTCGAGCTCAGCTTTGAGCAGAATGTCGTCGGCTGATACGTTTGCGTAGATTAAGGAGATGTCGGTGATGTCTAGTGGGTTCTTGAGTGCTGCTCGGATGATTTGCTGAGAGTAAGCGTATACGGTATTAGCCTCAGAATGGTGACAAAATCCAGGGCGCGAGCCCTTACAAGCATTGGCGTGATACCGCTGGAGGGTCCGTGTATCAGCAAATGAAGCAACTAGATTAAAGACTTCAGACTCACGTTCCTCCAGCGATCATTCCGAGCTTGAGCGCCAGGTCGGCGTTGTAGTTCATTTGTCCCTTTGGTCCCTTGACAGTCAACTTATCGCCAATCTTCATGTTCTGCACGTAGCGCGAGATGTTTCCAGTAGGATATGTCTGATGCGCGACTCAGTCTCAGCGCCCGGCTCTTTCGCAAGATGAAGGATGGACAGAACACACCTTGATGAGGAGATCAAAGTGACCTAAGTCGTCGTCCGAGCTAGTAGGCGTATAGGAACGCATGACCTGCTTTCCATTGATTTCGGCTTGCACAGAGATGTGCTGTCCTATTGGGAGACCTAGGACGTCTGTAGGTTTAGGAAGGCTGTATCGGTATCTATATACGAAGCAATCGAAAGCATTAGACACCGCGACCCTAATAGCCAGCCGACGTTGCGACCGTACATCGCGGTGTTTGAGTTGATCTTCTGGATCTCAGCCAGCGGGAACTGCTGCCATCTCGTAGGATCAAGCACAGGCTTTGCTTCTGTCGATACACCTCTCAGCGATCTGCGACCTTCAGCGGGTTTTTGGGTGGGCTCAACTTGTCGCTTTTGTCGAGAAGACGAGGGCGACGATGAGGATGAGGCCTCCAAGGACAATTCCGACGAGCTTGCTATCGATGGCCATGGTATTCGAGGTGGTAGAAAGCAGAAGCAAAAGCAAAAAGTCTCGGATTTCGAAGGGCACCTCCGCCAGGCGCCACTTTTTATGCGGCCCACGCAAAGCTGTTTACGCGACCCGACTTATCACAACTCGAGGAGTATCGTAAGCCCGCTCTGATGAGATGAAAAGGAATAAAAGCTTTCATCAAAGCCCTTTGATGCAGGGCGATGCTCGCTCGCTAGCAGACAAACAGAGGTCGCTGCTGTAGCTCACTTCCGCACCAATCAGCTCGACTACAAGATCGCATCATACCATGTACATGGATCCAGCCAACCCTCCAGCCAAGATCGGACGCCCTAGCCTTACTCGCCCGCGTAGAAAGAGCTACTGCCAGTTTGTCGAAGACTACGACACTGGCAGCATTGTTTGCACGTCACCTACGAGTGCTCGCAAGTACTACATCCTCGAAGACATCAGCGATTCAGCCAAGGAGTACTGCGTCCCCTTTGATCGGTTCTGGACGCAAGACCAAGTCGATCTGCGCTCAGAAGCATTTGCTCGCAACATGATGGTCCTTGTCGAGACGGATCCTGGTTCGCAGGAGTTTGTAGGCGGAGATGAGCATGGCAGGAACAGAACCGATAAAGTGGTAAAGGCAGTCTTGTGCTACCCTGATTCGGGAAAACCAAAAAACGGGTATGTGGACGTTTGCGGATAGATCGATATTCACCGGAACACACTCAAGCTCGATACAAAATTGTTCACTCTGTTGTACAAGCGGGTCAGCTGGCTCTGTAACGCATGTACTGCTTTCACTCACGCTGCCCTGAACGCCTGATTGTCTATGCCTTTCCCGCTAGTCCTCGAGTCCATTACCACCATCGGATTTCTAACAACAAACTCCACGAATGCAGTCTGGTATATCGATTTGAGCACGAATCGAAGCGACTCCACCGACGGGTCTGAGAACAGTATGAACTTGTACCCAGAGGGCGTCTCGAATAGATGCATCTTGTATGTCGATGTCTTGTATGCTATGAACTGCTCGTCTCTGCTGACAGTCTGTCAGCCTCCTGCATTTATGAGCTATCAGGCTAGACTTGCTCTTTGGGAGACAGTTTCTTGACCATACTCCTCAGCGAGAAAAGGATACCGTAGATGAGCTTGGACTCTTCATCAAACGGCAGGCCTTTCTTTGCAGCATTCGGCTGCTGTCTAGACGGAGGCGCTTCGACCGGCGTATCTGATTGAAACCGAGCAGAGGGAGGCATAGCAGCAGAACCACTCGGAAAGGCAGCATCTTGAATATTCAAGGCCAAGTCAGGCCCTACGCCTTGCAAGACGTCTTTGCCAGGTCGCGTAGTCGTGACACGATGCCATGCTTGATAGTAAACGCAGTCGCAATGCCTGGGCAGTCAGTTGTGTCACTTCGTATACCATCAGACCATCTTGTAATCGAGTCTGCGAACCTGTCGTAAATGTACAAGCTATTTGTTCAAAGGCTCAGCTTATGACCCAATTTCAAGGCTCTCCTTCATCCTGCTTAACCCACCTGTAAATGGTCATGGCCGTCTACCGCATGGAGTGTGTACAGTGACACAGCAAGCGAAGAGACTGCTTCCCTCGACCTGAAGATTCCAGCAAGTCGCGACAGATCTGACCTGTCTGCCGCAATTGTCTACTTTCAAGATGGATTCCCCTACTCTCTGGTCAAGACTCGTTCAGAAGCTTCGCATCAAGCTCCCTTATGGTCTGCGCTTTGATAGAAGCTGGGTCTTTGGCTTCATCATCGGGTCGTCTTTCTTTGTCTCATCCGCAAGCCTGGCCTGTATGCTTGTTCACCTTTCTTTATTTATTTGTAATGTCCTAAAGCGTATTCGATAGACTTATACGCCAGCGAATGGCGAAAAAAAGCAAGCTGACTTCAAAGCGGCTAATGTGGACCAGCTGACTTGACAGTCATGCAGAATACTGTGGATCTCCCAAAGCGTCCAATCGAGCTCCGGTATGCAGCTTTCTTCACAGGAAGAAGCAACTTTGGCTAAAATCTGAACAGGCGCAACGAGGTGCTTGATGGAGTGACCGCTCTTATTGGCAACACTCCTCTTGTGCGGATACAAAGCTTGTCCGATCTCACTGGATGCGAGATACTAGTATGTATACACCTAGCGCAATCTGTCACGGAACTCTGACGCTTCTTGTAGGGCAAGGCAGAGTATCTAAATCCTGGCGGATCGCCTAAAGACCGCGTCGCCCTCCGCAGTAAGCCCAGAGCGACTCTGTCACTGATGTAGCTTATCTCTCCTAGTCATTGAGCAGGCCGAGGATGACGGACTCTTGCATCCTCATACTGGATCGACGATATTTGAAGGCACAGTCGGAAGCACGGGTATATCGATAGCGACTGTTGCCAAAGCAAAAGGCTATGATGTCTGTACGTATATAATGCGGTTTTGTTAGCTTCTCAGAAAGCTAATGCTGCTGCAGGTATCATAATGCCTGACGATGTCGCGCCCGAGAAAGCGCAAATACTTGAGCGGTTGGGTGCGAAGGTGGAAAAAGGTACAAACTCTTATTATCACTTGCTTCTTCTCTGAGCTTTAAATCACAGTGCGGCCCGTCTCCATCGTCTCTGCCCACCATTTCGTCAATCTGGCCCGCAAACGAGCTTTGGAATTCGGAAGAACAGAGCTAGTAGGACCAGATCCAGTCGATTTCGAAGGACAAAATGAGAAGCCGTCCACTCGGGATGACTTGATCGTAACTACGCAAGCCAGGGAGGGCGAAGTCCGCCATCTGAACCCGACTGCAGTACGGGATGCCTTTGCCGAGCGGCCTAGAGGCCTCTTTGCGGATCAGTTCGAAGTACGTTAAAGGGATACCCGTTGAACTCATACCAATTCTTAACCGCAGAATCTCGCAAACTTCGACGCTCATTTCCACGGTACCGGACCTGAGATCTGGCGACAAACGAATGGAGGGATCGACATGTTCGTGGCTGGCGCAGGAACAGGCGGTACTCTCGCTGGAACAGGCAGCTTCTTGAAGCAGTCCAATCCGGATATCAAGCTTGTCCTCGCAGATCCTCAAGGCAGCGGGCTGTACCACAAAGTGCGCAGTGGAGTCATGTATGCTCCAGCTGAAGCCGAAGGTACTAGAAGACGATACCAAGTTGATACAGTCGTGGAAGGCATCGGCATCAACCGTATAACAGCCAACATGGCAAAAGGGATAGACTTAATCGACGACGCTGAGAAGGTCACAGACCTTGAAGCAGTCATTATGAGTCGGCATCTCGTGGAGCACGATGGCCTATTCCTCGGGTCAAGCAGTGCCGTCAATCTCGTTGCGGCTTGCAGGGCTGCCAAGAAGGCTTCATCCTTCGCTGGCGGTAAGAAGACAGTCGTCACTATTCTGTGCGACAGTGGATCACGACATTTCTCCAAATTCTGGAGTGATGAGTACTTGATTCAGAACAAAATTATCGATGGTAAACCCTTACCAACCCTAGCATCGATCTTGTAGAAAGCCGAGCAGAAGAGTTATAAGCAGTATATCAGTCTTCAGTGTTGCAGTTGTGCTATAGTGTAGATTAGGAAAGGAAACACCGCTTGCTCTCATGCCGTCTGGATTTCTCCTGACTCTGGTTTCGATACTGGTCGGAGTCGCTAGCTACATCTATCTGATCATCCAAAGAAGCTTTCCCGCCGATGGCTTTCGACACCTGCGGGCGCCCGGCCCAGTTCTTCTGGGAGCTACAGACGGCGCCAACCTCGACGGGCTTACACTGATTCGCGCTGTCAAGATGCCAGCTCTTACCTTGATCTTCCCGGGTATAGGCAAACTCACCTTGAAGAACTCGACGAGCGAGATGGCCTTCCAGACTCTGCGTGTCCGGGATGTCTCCATTACGTCACAGGATTTAGCGACTGGCGAAACAAAGATTCAAGGAAATGTCAACGCGCACTTCACAGCGCTGTCCTCAGCCCGTATCTCGTTTGTAAGTAGACATGTCTTCTGTGCCGCAGAAGGGGTACAAGCGACACGTGACTGACTTGTAGGCAGGTCCTCCATCCAAGCTGGCTAGGTATGAAGGAGCGCCGATTCGAGAGACAGTCGAACGGGAAGATGCTTGTACACTTGGAAGACCTCTCGGTCTCGCTGCATCTCCGCTTAGGAAGGAATCAAGCAGGCCATTCGTGCATAAAGCATACCTTGTTCCGCGTCAACTCGGGTCGCTTTAAGAATTTCGCATTCACTGGTCTGAACAGAGGGGATATAGCCACCAAGATCCCTCTGCAATGGACCCTCCAGCCCATGGTGAATTTCCTCCTTACCGCATTATTGGAAAGCCACGAAATCAGACTAGGAGCTACGCAGCTCTGGGCTCGCCTATTCCCTTACATAGATCTAGAGACATGGCGAAACATCCACGCATCAACTCGAGATATTGCCGTGCCCGTGCTGTCGGAAGCCGGCATCAACCTATTCAAATGCCATTTCGCACTCGCTGGACAAACCTCAATTGTGAATATAAAGCTGCCGGACCATATTCCATCGCTATATCCGCAAGGCGGGAAGCGGGCCAAGCTTCAGAGCTGGAATATGCTTACAAGCGAAGTCAAGCTGGAGATCACGCAAAATTTCATCAGGCGCCTGTCTTTCGAGAAAGCTGTCATTGAAGTAAACGCCGCATCGTCTCTTGCCGAATTACCCATGGAGCTCGCCGAAGCGAGCGTGCTGGTCTGCAGACTGGAAGAGTTCCGGACAGAGGTCTCGTCCCATTTCGCGCTGTATGCAGATACGAGCAAGGCCCTCAAGTTCGTGACAGGAATGAGCACGCTCGGAGAGCATGGGACTAGCAAGGCAGTCGTGGTAGCAAGGCGGCTGGAGCTCGTATTCGCCCTCTTCGTAAAGGAAACTGGAGTGACTGTTCAGCCTTTGCGGACAGATGACTTCGATAGGATAGATATTTCGATTGAAGGACTAAGGAGTAAGCGGGACGACTTCGTCAACGGAATACTGAAAGTGGTTAGGCCTCAATTATCAGCCTTCATTAGCGCCATGATCAAGCGCTTCCTTGAGGCGGAGGTTAAGAAGGGCACAGATGGGATTGAAAAGGTCGAAGAAGCCCTCCTGTTCAGTGGAATTGAGATCCCGGGGCTATTTAGGCGGAGGCCACGCCTGCCCGAGCAGCTGGAGCCAGTCGTGGCGCCGGAACTCTAGGAGCCGGAGACCAGAGGCGCGTAAATTGGGAACGACTATTACTGAGATGCTCTGCGAACTATCGCCAGTCCGTGACATTGAACTCCTGGTACCCACAATGGTTCTTGCTTGCTGTTGTTGTAGTATTAGATATACTCTACCTAGCCTTGTCCTCCTTAAGAGACACTATCCAGTTCAGGATCAGATCGTCGCCAGAAGTGGGCGCTATGGCAGCACTTCCTTTCTCCAGCGCAGCAACCTTTGCTTCCGAGTCCAGGCAGAAGTACGCAGTTCTCAGGCCTTGGAAGCGAACTCGTTCGTTGCCTCCACCCGTGCCTCCGCTCATAGCCGCAGACGGATCCGAAGTCAGTTGCTTCTGTTCCTCCTTTGCTACCTTCGATGTTTCCTGTACTTTCTTGACGAGATCCCAGATCCCAACTTCAATCAAAGCACCCTTGACTACGTGGAGACTGTCATGGTCAACATCGTCTAGGTAGTTTGGCGTGGCGTCAGGATCATCGGACTTGAATAGCTGCTTGAATATACGGGTCTCTGAAATTCGAGCAGGACTCTTGGATTCTGCATGCTCTCCGACCCAGTGTATGTATGTCTTAACTTTTGCCGGCACTTTAGCTTCTTCTGCATTGATTGAGAAACCTTCGTATCGAGCCAATACTTCCGTCACTTTGCCTGTCGCTTCGTCGACCTTGAAAGACGTGCATGTGATGGGATACTTGGCATAGAGTAGACCGACTGTTTTGCCCGGTGCCAATCTGAAGAAGTCCTTCGAGTCCTCTTTGCGGAAGTCGGATTCATCAATGTAGACTGTACGTGTGAGAGGGATCTTGTTGCTTCCCATGCTTGGGTCTTTGGGGTGCAATGGCTTCTCGCTGAACTCCACGTATCCTTCTGGTACGTTCTCTAGCGTCACTTTGAGCGGGTGCAGAACAACCATAAGGCGGGGTGTACTCGTTTCCAGGTAGGAGCGGACGGAAGCTTCAAATCGATGCGTACTTAGTGTAGTCGTAGCGGTGGTTACTCCGAGTCCATTGACAAAGGAGAGAATGGCACCTGGAGGAATACCACGGCGTCGAAGAGCAATCAAGCTATATAGACGAGGATCATCCCAGCCTTTCACAATACCCTTGTCGACGAGATTGAGGATCTTGCGTTTGGATAAGAGAGTGCCTTGTAGCTTCAGACGCCCATATTCAGACTGGCGAGGCTTGTATACTGAAAGGGCATCGCACAGCCATTCGTAGGAGACTCTAGACTGGACGAATTCGGTAGTGCACAAGGAGTGGCTACATCACAAGTGTCAGCATAACCTCTGTAAAGTGCGCTGTACCAGACTTACGTGATGTTTTCGAAGGAATCGCATAGACAGTGAGTGAAGTCGTAAGTAGGATAGATGCACCACTGGTTGCCCGTTCGGTGATGCGCGGCTTTCAACGTTCGGTACGCCACAAGATCCCACATCTGAGGGTTTCCGTCTTCGAGATCTTGCTTCATCCGTAAGACGGCTTTCCCGGGCTCAAAACCTCCCTCTTTCATCTTCTCGAACGCATCCAGGGATTCTTGTACGGGTCTATTGCGGTGCTCGCATGCTCTGCGGGGGCCCCTTTCCGCACCTCCCCGGTCAGCATTCATTTGCTCGGCTGGAAAGAGACGGTCATCTGTTTCAGCAGGTTGCTCTTTCTTGTACAGTATCACGACCGAGCATTCACCTGTGCAATAGCACATGTATGCTTTGTCTCGTCTTATGAGCTCGACTGCCAGCTCGTAAAGCTTCTGGAAATGATCGCTGGAATAGGTGATCTTCCGCGGCTCGAAGCCCAACCAGCGGATGATATCGAGTATGCTGTCGAGATAGATTTGCTCCTCCTTCTCAGGGTTTGTGTCGTCGTATCGAAGATAGCAGTGGCCGTTATGGAATTGAGCAAAGCCGAAGTTTATTGCTATAGCTTTAGAGTGGCCGATGTGAAGATAGCCTGCGTGATTGAAACATTGAGTACAGGTTTGTGCGCGAGAGAGACGAAGAAAGATATACCATTCGGTTCTGGCGGGAATCTAGTATGTACCAGGCCCCCAGTAGCCTTCATATGCATTTCTCGTAGCTCCTCCAACAGCTGAGGGTTACCTCCAACAGGATGCAGCTTGGCTAGGAATCCTTCCTCAAACATGCTTGTTGACGATGTAGAGGCTGAAGTGCTTGCTTCTGCTGATGCTGCATTGGACGGAGCAGCGTTCGCAGATGGCTTAGCAGCTTTAGCCTGTTTTGCAGACTTGCTCGTAGATGCTTGAGCTTTGTTAAAGTCCTCCTTGGTACCGAAAGTATTTGTGTAGGCTGTTTCTAGCGACTTCTTGACATCTAGAGGAGAAGCCCAACGCAGCTCGTCTGTGACTTTTAGATTCGCCAATGTGCCCGATAAGCTTGCCCAGGTCGACTCGGCTAGAGCAGCTGCATTCTCTTGCATGTACTGTGCTATACTTGCCGTAACGGTTTCAGGGCTGACCACGACGCCTGGCCAAGATGTCAGCTCAAGATATCATACAAGGAAGGGACAGTATACGCCTACCGACACCGCACGCCTTATCGAGCTTGTCGCCGTCCCTATCTATGCTTTCTTTGAAGTAGGTGATTCCAGCTAGCAGAGCGTGACTTCGGCAATCAACATACGCACGCTACGCGTAAGATACTTGCACCTTACCATTGACTTGATCCACAGACTGCAGACGGGCATCGACAATTCTCTCGGCTAGCAGGACCTGGTCATTATCGGGGATGTCCTGGGCAGCAGTCGCGAGATGAAGTAGGAGGTTTCCCTGTTTCGGGTTCTTGCTGGCATCCACGATGTTTACATTATTGACAATCTTGGCCAGCGTCGGCCCTACTTTGGCGTTCTTTGCGGCCTGTTCTGCCTTTGCTTTAGGGAGGCCAGCGAGGATAAAGGACTGGACTAATGCTTCGGCCATTCCTGTTAAAGACAGTCTTAAAGACCTGTTAACCTTTTCTAAATAGAAGTATTGATAGTCTTGAAATCAGGATAAGGCAGAAGTCCAAGCTTTGAATTCGGACAACTGCAAGGACTGGCCACCCATGCACGACTCAGTAGACCCAGCTACTGCAAATACTCCACAAACATTAAGCCAGACACGAGAAACAACGACATCGCGCCTAGCGCTCCATCTCACTTCGCTCATACAAGCCAGGCCTGCCTCGCTTTTCTTACATGCATATAGTTTGTTAAACTATGATACACTGGTACATTATCGCTAGAAATACTTTACTTGTATTCATAGATTGTTTCTCCCAAATGGGCTCGACCTCTTGCAATCTAACCTCAACCTCAACCTCAACCTCAACAACATAACATCATGGCGACTCGCTTGAAGAAGTCGTAAGTCGAGCATAGCATCGAGCTGTACATCTGTTTAAAGCATTGCTTACATGTTCTGTTAAATGTGCAGCTTCAAGCTCGCGAAAAGCTTTACACCTCTGTACACCGGCGGCGCTATAGCCTTGAGCAGCGATGCAACCAAGCTTTACACAACCCTTAACGAACAAGTGGTCCTTACCGACATCGAATCTGGCGAAAGATTACACCTTTTCCCGGGCGTAAGCTTTTGAATTATTCTAAAGTATTAAGCTTCAGCTGGTGTTCATCTAAGCTGATCACATAGCGCAGGATACATCTACCGTAACGACTATTGCTGTCTCCCCGGAGACTGCTGCCTCTGCTGGAACTCTGCTTGTCGCTCATCGATCACTCGCTTTGCGCTTCTATAGCGCACACAATCACAGCTTGTCCCGCGCAGTCGCAAGAGCGCACGATGCCCCTATAGTCGTCTCTGCGGCCGATCCAAGCGGTTCTCTCTTTGCGACTGGATCTGCAGATGGCATCGTAAAAGTCTGGGATGCCGTGCATGGGCATTGTACCCACGTCTTTAGGGGACATGGAGGAGTTGTCAGTGCTCTGTACTTTGATGTGCATGCCGACAGAGCCCCCCGACTGGTGTCAGCTTCAGATGACTGTCGAATCCGGTTATGGGATCTCACCACTCGCAAGTCGCTCGCGGTTCTGGAAGGACATTCGAGTGTCGTCAGGGGCCTAGCAGTTACAAGCGATGGAAGCATCCTGGTATCAGGCGGCCGCGACCGATGCTTCGTAGTCTGGGATCTATCCAAATTCACCCAGATGCACACCATTCCCGTCTACGAGACTGTGGAAGCTATTGGCATACTTCAAGCCCCTCTTCATACTACGGACAAGTCGGTCAAGGGCAAGGGAAAGAAGAAGGAAGAATCGGCTGAGCAGTGTATCTGGACTGCCGGGGATTCTGGGAGAGTGCGTGTATGGAACTTTAAGAATGGCAAAGAGGTACTAGTGGCAGCACAAGTAGCCGGCAAGCCACATGAGATCATACACACATGGTGCGTTGCGCAGATTGCCGCTCTTCTCGTCCTAGCTAAGCTTGTCGCTTTCTAGCATCGCTGGAGAGACTCTGGTCACTGCGCATGTGGACCAGAATCTTGTCTTCCACCGCCTTCCAAATGTCACGCCTTTCCGCCATATCGTCGGCTACAACGACGAAGTCATTGACACCCTCTATCTCAGCGCACCCTCTGGCAATTCAGACCTTTCCCAAGATACACACCTGGCAGTCGCAACGAATTCTGACCTTATTCGCATCTACAATTTGCAAAGATTCGATACGACGCTGTTGGCTGGACATCTGGACGTTGTTCTATGTCTTGCTCGGAACAAGGACGGAACGATCTTGATGAGCGGGAGCAAGGATCGATCGGCTAGGATATGGAACCAGAATAGTGAGGGCGCGTGGAGCTGTGTAGGCGTGTGTGAAGGACACCTGGAAAGTGTCGGGGCAGTCGCAGTCGCGCCACGAGACGGGCAGTATATCGTCACTGCAAGCCAAGACCGGACGGTGAAGATCTGGGATATGGAGTCACTTGAAGAAGCAGACCAAGGGGACGAGCCTGCCAAAGCTCGATCATTGACGACCCTCAAAGTGCACGACAAGGATATCAACGCTATTGATATTTCGCCAAACGACAAGCTTCTAGTCACCGGCTCGCAAGATCGCACGGCGAAGCTGTTCATGGTAGAATACGAAGCAGCATCCCGTTCGAGCCCACAATCCACTGCGAAATTGGTTCCGTTGGGTATCTTCAAGGGACATAAGCGAGGTGTCTGGAGCGTCAGGTTCTCGCCTACCGAGAAAAGCCTCGCCACTGCGTCTGGAGACCGGACCATCAAGCTGTGGAATATTACCGATTTCTCCTGCTTAAAGGTGCGTAGTCTCGTTCTATGTGCAAGCGTATTGGTCTTGACCGGGAAGCGGGCCAGACCTTCGAGGGCCATACAAACACAGTGTTGCGTGTCGACTTCCTACCCTCTGGCGCACAATTAGCGTCTTGTGCTTCTGATGGGCTGGTCAAGGTCTGGAACGTCAAGGACGAAGATTGCGTCGCCACGCTTGACAACCACGAGGAGAAGGTATGGATATCGCTGAAATGTCATCGTGTTGAGCTGATGATGTCCGGCTGTCTAGATCTGGGCCTTGACTGCCAACAAGGATGCGAGCATGCTGGTATCAGGCGGCGCAGACTCCGTGATCTCGTTCTGGCAGGATGTGACGGAGATCGAAGAAGAGGAGCAACAGGCAGCAGAAGAAGATGCTATACTCAAGCAGCAAGATCTAGCCAACTACATGGATGCCAAGGACTATCGGAACGCGATCCTGTTGGCCCTTTCTATGGACCAGCCTAGGCGGCTCTTCTTATTGCTGTCCGACATCTTGGCCGATTCTGCATCTCCTGAAAGTCAAGCTACATCTATTCTTGGTGATGTACTGGCGAATCTGGCTCCAGGCGATGTCTTCCGGCTGCTGGAGTATGTCCGAGACTGGAACGCCAAGTCGCGCGACTCTGATGTCGCACAGACTGTGTTGCATACACTCATGCGAAGTCAAAGTGCTGCCACCATCCTGAAAGCAGTCCCTATTGCGACAGGTCTCGAGGTAGAGGCATCAGCAAAGCCTTCTGCAACTTCGATAGGCGATCTCATAGAAGCGCTTCTTCCCTATACGGAGAGACATTACGCTCGGGCAGATCGATTAGAACAGGAGAGTGCCTTCTTGGACTTTGTCCTGGCCCAAATGGATGAATTTGTCAGTATCGACGACACTCCGGCTGCAGGAAGGTAATGCGGCATATTATGTCCTTTTGTTGGTGTACATGTAGCGGGTATCCGTCTTCAAACCGCTTGCAATTTTCAATTCGTTACCAATCCCTCTGAAATGCCGGATGCGCTGTTTTGCTTCTATGTCTCGTAACCACGCTTCAGGATGGGTGTAGGCCTATTCACTAATCGCACATAACTCGGACTGATTCACAACAGTAGTTACATCCCCTGGAAGTCGTCGGAGGTGCCATTCTGGACAGCACGAAGACGTTGGTCCGGCATTATGCGAAGGCCAAACAGCAGCAGGAAGAAGTGTAAAGCTATAGTCATGCACGCTCAATCAAACACTCTCTGTTGACTTACCTCGTGACAGTCCTGCGCGGAAAGAGCTGCTTTTCGATGAAGTATGTTCAGGCTCGCTAAATCCGGTTACGTTACTGACCTCTTCGTTCGCGTACAGGCTTTTCACGTCGCAAAGGCCTTCTTGGAGCGCGCTATGAAGCATAGCGTCGAATCTACGCAGCTATTCGGGCATGCGAAAGTCCCAGCTCCTCCATGGGTCGCAGTGAATCACGTCAATATCCCTATCGAGCTCTGCAATGATGCCGCTACTATTCTTATGGACTGTCTGGGTGAAGAAGAGGTCGTCAAAGTGGTCGGAGGTAGCAGACGGACCTTACTGCTTCTTGGAACATCAGCTGAACTTGTGTTTCTAGGCCGAGAATGGTGGCAGCAACGAGCTGCTCAACCTGGAGTAGGCGTTCAAGCAGAATGGATCTGGATCAAAAGTCAAGAGCAAGCTCGACGGAAAGAGGCCGAGAAGAAGCGACACTATAAGGTGCACTTGTCGCGCGAGGACGCTGAAGAGACCGTAGAAGATGACTACACTGCCGAGCTAGATGATCAAAGATGTCTATATTATATTCACGGCGGCGGCTTCTACTTTGGCTCAATCGATATCTATCGCTATACCATCTGGAGGTATGCTCGCAAGATCAATGGCCGCGCATTCGCTCTCAAGTATCGACTGGCTCCGCAGTAGGCCGGCCTACTTCATTGGAGCGCTCAACCCAGACTAATCGTCGGACCAGATATCCCTTCCCGTGTGCGCTGCAAGATGCGTTAGCTGGATACCTATATCTCATCAGACCGCCTGCGGGAGCTTCGTACAAGCCAGTCGATCCCAAGCGGATGGTCATCATGGGAGACAGTGCTGGCGGTGGTCTGACACTTTCACTGCTTTGTCTGCTTCGAGACATGCAGCTGCCGCTTCCAGGCGGAGGTGTCTTGGTCTCGCCATGGCTCGATCTAACGCATTCTTTTCCAAGTATCCTGCAAAACACGGCGACCGACATCATACCGCCCTATGGATTCATGCATAAGCCTTCCGTTCTTTGGCCACCGCCTTCAGCGGATGAACAGTCCAAAATACGAAGCTATACGTCAGTATCTGCCATCAAAGAAAGAGAAGCCATTCGTAAGAGCTCACAAAGCTCAAGTGTGAGCAACCTCAAGAAATTGCTCATACCGCAAAGCAACGGTAGTGAAACGCCATCCAGTCGGAGCGATAGATCGGTCCTGCCAAGTCCGCTTTCACCGAGCTCTCCTGCGCGACGAGTCGCTTATGAACCCAATCATCCTTTTCTAAGCGAACCTAGAGATGCGGGCCACGCATTCACAGAGGAGCCTGAAAGTGTCGGCGATCTGCAAGGTTATCACGAAAAGGATGCAAACTCGGATGGACAAAAGCCTTCCGGGCGGGCAGGCCATGAAGCCGAGAAAGAGAAACAAGAGACCACCGAACCGGATGAACATATTCGCATCTGGGTAGACGGCAAAAAGGTCGATCTGCAGGAGCAGATTCAGTTCTACGCTCTAAACTCCCGTAGGTTCTGAATTTGGTTCCTGAGCTCGAAGCGTAGACTGACACGACTGCAGAACTTACGCATCCATTCGTTTCTCCCATTCTACAACCTAGCTTGGGCGGGCTTCCAGACCTTCTGATCGTAAGTAGATGATTCTGCGTAGACTGAAAGTAGTCACTCAACGGCTTTCCTATCAGATTGCTGGCGATAAAGAGGTCCTCCGAGACGAGTCAATTTACTGTGCTCATCGAGCAGCACATCCAGAGCGATACCACCTTCGGCAAAGCTTGCTCGACGCAAATGAGAAGAGGAAGGAATTAGCGGGCACTTATGCACCCACACGAGTGCATCTCCAGTGTGTTTGAGCGACGATTTCCGAGGAGGGCGCTCACTGAGACTCGACTGCAGGGTTTACGATGACATGCCACACGATCTAGTCTTGTTCTCCATGGCCAGCTCTGCTAATTATGCATATCGCTCCATCGCAAGCTTTTGCAAGAGCGTGACTTCGAACGACGACGAGAAACGGGAACCGTCACTCAACAAGCTGGAAGCTACGAGTGGTCTGTGGGACGGGCCGAATGCTACTATGTTCGGTCACGGCCGTTTCTTGCCGCCGCCAGTCATGCCTGCGCTGACCGAAGCAGAATGTGAGCGGCTTCAGGAGACGATATACACGCCATGGTATCCCTTTCATCGTCCCGATTACCATAATGGGATGATCCGCGAACGAGTCGGCATCGACGGTGTCGTGCGACCGATGGAGCGCGAAGAGGACCTGCAAGCGTGCTGTCTGCATCCAGACGATGTCGGCTTGATCAAAGAAGGAGCAGTTAAGCGGTATATGCAAGGCAAATTTCAATGGGACAAGAAGTATCCCTCTAAGCGGATACACAACCGTCGCAAGCGCAATGTCAAGCAAGCAGCAAGTCACGAAGCGCGAAGACTCGCCAAAATGGCTATAAGGAAAGAAAGCTCGCAGCCGGCTGCGGATAGTCCCGACAGCGATGTCGAAAATAATGCTGCGGTGATGGGCACTTGGGCTAAGGTTGACGGGGAAAGGCCGCCCCCTTCTTCTATAGCTGCTCGTCGGGACACCGTAGATGCTCTTCAGCTAGCATCCATGTTGCGACAGGATGGATCCCGCAAGAACCCGATCACACTCCTTGCAGGGATGCAAGACCTGGCTCGGCTATTCCATGATAGACCTTCAGACCGGACAAGTTCTTCTTCGTCAGGCGAAAGCGAATAATTTTCTATATACTTGGATAATCGTACGTCTATTGTCACTACTATACTATACAACTGGGACTGTTCCACTGTTGACGTTACTGCCAATTTCTCTGCCCCATTTTTTTTTTTGCCCTTATAGCTTTTCAGGCCCACTTTCCGATTAGGGACATTGCGAAGAGTCCTAAAAAGAGAGAGGTAGCACCGACCGCGATTTTTACGTTAGAAGCTGTCCTCATCTCTCCCGCAAGCCAGTCTCCGACAAGAAGCTGAGCGATACCTGCACATAGAAGAATACCAGCAGAGATGGAATCCAAGATTCCAATGGCGTATATAGTAGCGTGTCCGCTCAAATTGAAGCTGTTGCGAACAGCTATACCCTGGAAAGGGCGTCAGCTCGTTCGTATGGAGGAGGCGTACACCTGGCCTTAGGCAACTCACGATGGCGATCCCAATCGGTGTGATGAGCGAATAGGTGATACACATCGCCCACTTCTTCCATGCTTGCCCGGGCAGGAAAGTCAATCGACCAATCCGGGCACCTAAACCGAGTCCTTCGAAGAGTTGATGGAAAACGATGGCGCAAAATGTGGGGATCTTTCCAACAACGTCAGCACCTCCTCTGAAATCTGTCAGGTACGGAACTACTCACAAAGCCTTCTCCTCCTTGAGCACCTAAGGTCACGCCTGAGCAGCGCAGGCAATATAGTCAGCACATCTTGGTACACAGTCCACAAGGCAAATGCTCACCGATCATGATGGAGTGGAAGCATATGCCAGCTTCAAGCAAAGTGACCTCGAACCTGGCTCTGGCACTGCCCTCGGAAGCGACGAGCACGCTGGCATCTATGCTACTGAAGTCGTGATCGTGGCCGTGGCTACCAAAAGCTTCGGAGTCTTTCGAGTGTCCAGCGCCTCCCTTCACGTCGGGACTGTCGGAACCCTCTCCCGAAGATGTTGGACTAGATGCTCGCATCGCTCCTGCTGTGACCGCGCGCTTGTTTCCCAAGATTCGAATGGCGATAAAGTCGATGCTGAAGATGACCATAAGTGCAGCCATTGCGATAGCAGGCGCGATGGCTTCATAGGCGAGATGACCAAGGCACTCATTCGCAAACATGACGAAGCTTGGGGAGGCTGGTCAGCCACTGCCTACTTCAAGTGGAACAGACAGCGCCTACGCATGCATCAGAAGATGGATGAAAGCCGTTGCCAGGATGACGCCGGTACCGAAGTGTCGCAACGCCTATAATTCTAGTTAATTGGGCCGATCGGTGTTCAGAACATGACCTACAAAGAAGATGTTGGAAGCCAGGGAGGACGATTTTCGACGATTGCCAAAGATAACAGGGAGAAAGACGCCCATCGAAGAAGCCACGAGGAGAATGAAGAGGGCGCCAATGTGCAGGCCCAGATCGTAGTTACCCAAGAAGGCCTCGCAAGGGGCAGACACTCCAGGTGGACAGTGCCAGTGTGTGCCGTGCTGGATACAGCCATTTGCAAGCGTCTCGCCGTATTCTTCTGAAGACTCGGCATCACTCCCGCTGCCTCCGTCGCAGTGCCAGTGATCGACGTGCAAGTACTACCTAGGAAGCTCAGCAGATATTCTTGAACTACCGGGGTATACTTACGCAGGCACCACTACCCGTTGGACTTGGAGGAATACTAGAATCGGTTGTCGTGGTAGCTGCGGTGGATGAAGGAACAGTAGAAGTCGGATTCCTGTTAGGTGGATTGGCCTGTCCTGTCACCAGCAATACGGGTGCAAGGGCTGCTGCGATGAGAGCAAATCCAAATTTCATCTTGCTCTTGAAGCCTGGCCAGACAGGGCAATGATGGAGGGAATGAAGAGGATGTCGAGATCACCGCTTCTCTTCTGGTCTGTATCGGCTCCCTCCTCATCAGCAGAGCTTGACAGCCTAGGTCATGGCTGCCGTTCTCGTAACCTGTCGGGTACCCTGGAGGTCTGCCAAGGCTTGGCTCAGGGCGCTTCATCTGCATTAGACCTTCTCTAAACGCGTGACAGAGATGCTTGCGAGCACACCATTCGCTGGAAGATCCTTGGAAACGACCAATACCCTTGCGGTTACCCATCTAAATTTTTCTCATGGATTCGGTTCCTTCACCGAAATAAAATGTCGAGAAGGAGCATAAAAAGGATCTGCTTCTCGTTGCTCTTCTCTCTTCTTCTCCCCGGTTTCATATCGCATCCCTGCTCACAGTTCCCCACTACCCAGTCAGATCACTATTATCAGCTGACATGCACACTTTCGCTCTTCTTACCCTGGTCGGAGCTGCACTAGCTGCTCCCACTACTCAACTGGCCAAGCGTCAGGAGGGACCCTCTACCAACGCTACAACCGGCGCCTACATTCCCGAAGTTCCTATCCACTCGTCGTGTAATGCTACTGAGCGAGCAGCACTTCAAGCTGCTCTCGCCGATGTGACAAACATCACTCAGACCGCTATCAACTACGTTGCTCAGTATGGCGCAGAAAGCCCTATGTTCCAGCGATACTTCGGCAACGGTGACTACACGACCGTGCTTGGATCGCTCAATGCTCTCATCCAGTCAAACAAAGATGGAATGCTCCTCCGATGCGACAACCCCGATGGCAAGTAAGTATCAATTCTTCCTTGTTTGAGCGCGGGCAACTAGTCTGACTGCTTTCTATTAGCTGCCAACAAGAAGGATGGAACGGTCACTGGCGTGGATCCAACGCTACTGCTGAGACTGTCATCTGCCCTCTATCATACCAGACCAGAAAGCCTTTGAGCCAGATGTGCGATGATGGTGAGCAGACCCGGATTTACATATTGCTTTGCATACTGAGACTGAATTTGGTTTCAGGATACACCGTTGCCAACTCGTCCGCTTCATACTACTTCGCGACCGATCTCATTCATAGAATGTACCACGTCCCTCAGATTTCAGATTCCGAAGTCGAGCACTACGCCGATAGCTATCAAGAGTGCCTGGAACTCGCTGCAAACAACGCTACATGGGCACCTTACAACACCCACACCATCCAATACTTTGTTGCGGATGTAAGTCTCAATCCGCTGGAAAATTCACCCGAGACTTACTGATGTGGTCTCTGCCTTGTAATTCATAGGTATTCGCTCTACAGGTCGCCCGTCCAGGTGTAGGATGCACTGGCGAGCTTCCCGAAGTGTTGACTGCCCCGGCTCCTGCAGCGAGTGGCTCTCCCACGGCCACTTCTTCTGCTGCCCAATCATGTCATACGTGAGCCACTGATCTCAATATATATGATGACAGTGCTGTCGCTGACGCCTCTCTCTTCATACAGTCACGCTGATGGCGAAGTGCACTGTGTCTAAAAAGCAAGCATGCTCAAAAGAGACCTAAAGCATAGATTGAGCCGTCGATATAGTATATGATTAGAAGGTTGCTAGCTCGTATTGGTAGACAGAGAGAATGCAACAATGAAGTCTAACTACCTTTTACGCGAGCCAGACTCAGACTTACGCGCCCGGAAGCTTCGTCCGCTGGCATGCAGACCACGTTACCCTGCATCACTAACGTGTTCTCTTTGATGTTTGATCTGCTTCGTTCTCTGCGGAAACGCCACCAATCAACCTGGGGGACATATTTTCTCGGAACAGTCGGAACCAGGTCTGATTGATAAGTAAGATTTTCTGAATCGCAAAGCTTTCTCTTTCTGTTTTTCACCAACACTTTGATTCGAGAATCGCATAAAGCCATGTCGTTCGCAAGAGCCGTCGCCAGACCTGCACAGAGATCCCTTAAAAATGCCAGCTCGGCTCATCCGCTGGTTGCAAGAGTCGCCCAGACGTCGCAGCGCTTCTACAGCAGCTCATCGGGCTCCAACGCAAATGGCAAAAGCAAAGCTGTGCCCTACGCGTTCGGTCTGCTAGGTCTAGGAAGCGTAGGAGGGTACTTTGGCCTTTCAGAAAAGAAGGATCCAGCGACTACTCAGGATGGCATGTCAAAGCAAGGCGGTAAAGTGGACTACCAACAAGTTTACAACGATATCGCAGAAGGTTGGTGTCATGTTTCAGCCGCCGCCCTGGTCCGCCCCATTTCATCTTATCGATATCGCGATTGGCCGTGGCGCGCGGCGACTTGAACTCAGCCGGATCAGTTTCAACTGACATGTGTGCACTGCAGTCCTTGAGGATAACGACTACGATGATGGATCCTACGGCCCTACACTCGTCCGTCTTGCCTGGCACTGCTCCGGTACCTACGACAAGAACAGCGGAAACGGTGGTTCCAATGGTGCTACTATGAGATTCGCACCAGAAGCAGACCACGGTGCAAACGCTGGCCTGAAAGTCGTCCGAGACCTCCTCGAGCCAATCCAAAAGAAATACCAAGGGCTGTCACACAGTGATCTGTGGACGCTAGCGGGTGTATGTGCGATTCAGGAGATGGGTGGGCCTAAGGTGTGTATTCGTTTCAGGCGTTGCCGAGGCACTGCTAACAATGTACTCTTTCTTCGATGCAGATTGGCTGGAGATCAGGAAGACAGGACGGTCTCGTAGAGCACTGCACGCCCGACGGACGTCTGCCAGACGGTGACAAGGGTGCAGACCACATCCGCCAAATCTTCTACAAGATGTCATTCGGTGAGCATTCATAGAGAGTCACCCGGCTTGAGGATCCCCTCTCTAACTGGAAGCACAATAGACGACCGAGAGATCGTAGCTCTTTCCGGAGCACACGCCCTTGGTCGATGCCACACTGACAGATCTGGGTTCTGTAAGCAAAAAGCGTACAAACAGCTAAGGCAGCTTGCTGATATCGACTTGGCAAAATAGCTGGACCATGGACTTTCAGCCCCACGTAGGCCTGAACACTACTGAATGCGCGTACATAGGCTGATCTCCCCATAGCACCTTCACCAACGACTACTACAAGCTGCTGATCGAGGACGAGTGGACGCCAAAGAAGTGGAACGGCCCGAAGCAGTTTGAGGATAAGAAGACTAAGAGCTTGATGATGCTGTGAGTACGCTCTTACGGTCTTGTATCAGTTGCGCGTCTGACTGATCTCTATATTTCCAGGTACACCGACATGGCTCTCACGACAGACAAGGCCTTCCGCCCACACACCGAGAGATACGCCAAAGATCAACAAGTCTTCTTCCGAGAGTTCAGCGAGGCTTTCGCCAAGCTCATTGAGCTCGGCGTACCCGAGAAGAACTTCAGCGGTCCCAGAATGTACCTGAAGACCGTCGAGGAGCAACAAGAGGAGAAGAAGCGCAATTAGAGTAGTCACCCGCACTTCAGTAATCCGTGCAGAGTACTAGATGCAGTTATAGAGGCGTCCGGATTATTCAGTTAGATAGGTACTAGACAGAGTAGATAGATTCGACGGCCCAACGTTATAGAGGGACGTTGTCAGAGCACTCGTAGAGCTTTACACGTAGATGTGCAAGATCGTCATGTTTGGATCGAATGTTTCGGCGTCCTCCAGCCCGGTCGACCTTCCCCGACCATCCAATCCTAGAATCTGACTGGGGAGCACATCGACATCCTGCGAAACTGACGAGATGAGCGCTGCTACGCTCGTCGACGCTGCAGAGCTTGCACGTCGACAGGCACGAGCGCTATACCGGGTTTATCAGAAACATCCAACTACGCGACACTACTGCTTGGTGTCAGCCTACATTCTCTACTCGGGCTACAGCACGTACAAAAGCTTTGCACCGCAGTCGAAAAAGGGCAAGAAAGTGCCAACATCAGCTACCGCGAAATCAGGCGCATCATCCGGGACAGTCGCAAGCATCCCCGAGACTGCCCAGGATGGTCCTGCTGTTGGACCTCGTAAATCAAAGAGAGGTGCCGGTCGGAGAGCCAGAGTCGAGGTCGACGCTGTGTTCTTCGAGCGACTAAAACGCATCCTGGCCATCGTCATCCCTTCTCTCAAATCCAAAGAAGCGTCAATGCTCCTCCTTCATTCGTTCTTCCTCGTCTTCCGAACTATCCTATCCCTCTTCATAGCCGACCTAGATGGTCGCATCGTAGCTGCCCTAGTTCGGGGTGAAGGCCGAATGTTCTTGAAACGCATAGCCTTGTGGATGTGTGTTGCTATACCGGCAAGCTTTGCTCTGTCAGTAATGAGTTGCCCTAGCTGAAGCCGATACATCTAATGCAGGCAACTTACACCAACTCCTTCCTTTCCTACATCCAGTCCAAGCTGGCTCTGGCATACCGATCCCGCCTTACTGGCTATGTCCATCGTACGTGGATTCTCCCATCATACACCTACTCTCCCTTTTCTGGCTATCTCATATCATTTCCCCCTGACAACCAGCTGATCATCGCTTTTTAACAGAACAATACCTTTCCGACAATACATTCTATTCTCTTGGAAACCTCGATGACCGGATAAAGAACCCAGATCAGCTCATAACGGTTGACGTTGCCAAGTTTTCCAATTCTCTAGCTGAGATATATTCGAATATCGCGAAACCTATCTTAGACGTCACCCTCTACAACATACAGCTCAGCAGGAATGTTGGTGCGGAGGGTTTGATTGGCCTGTCTCTTGTAGTTCAAGCCAGCGCAGCACTCCGTAAGCGATCGCAACACGACAAGCACAAGCTATCAAGCTGACATCTCCTGTGTCTGCAGTACGCTTCGCTACACCCGCTTTCGGTCGGTACGCAGCTGAAGAACAACGCCTAGAAGGCGAGTTCCGCTTTGCACATTCGCGCCTAATCGAGAATGCAGAAGAGAGTAAATTATCCTAAGCTCTAAATTGCGAAGCCTCTGCTGATACGATAAGCTAGTCGCTCTATATGATGGTCAAGAAGTCGAGAAAAACGTCATAGAGCGGCATTAGTAGGTGTCAGCTGTCTCTGATTCTCTTTCGGCACTGAGCCTGCTCTTGAACAGTTTCGCGCTCATCAGACATGTCAACAAGATATTCCGAATGCGACTATGGCATGGAAT
This sequence comes from Erythrobasidium hasegawianum, assembly GCA_001972285.1. Taxonomy (NCBI): domain Eukaryota; kingdom Fungi; phylum Basidiomycota; class Cystobasidiomycetes; order Erythrobasidiales; family Erythrobasidiaceae; genus Erythrobasidium; species Erythrobasidium hasegawianum. Next base: position 1,081,579 of record BCII01000007.1, on the reverse strand, counting down.
GGTCGAGGACGGTATTGTCAAGGTAAAATGCTCTACGTCGTATAGTCAACAACGGCACTGATATCTCGTCTAGTGGCTGTGGGGCAGCTTGGGTCTTTGCATATGCGCCCTGCCTGTCTTCTTCCCGATCCTCGGTAAATCTAAAAGGTCCGATTTCGGCAGCCGCACAGAAGGTCCGCGAGCTTATTATACAATACTGAGCTTTAGCTGATGCGCCTCCGGAACAGGCTTTATCACCAATCGACGGCTGCTCCTTTCCTCTTCGGACGCGTTAGGCAGAGTCATGTACTCATACAAAGAGCTGGCAGAATTGGCTGGATATACAGCCCGAGTAGACGAGTTCTTACAGACTATGGAAGCCGTGAAAGCCCGCAAGTTCGATAAAAAGCTCGTTAGTTCCGCTGGTATCGAAGAGAACGCCAAAGGTAGGATACACCATTGCAGAGATCGCATTCTTGAGCACTGACGCTTGTTATTCTTTTAGTATTGCAAGGTCGCGGAACGATAGTGCCAAGCGAGCACGACGAGATCATATTCGACAGAGTACCTCTGGTCAGCCCAAACGGTGATATACTCCTCAAGAGTCTCAGCTTCCAAATATCTCCTGGAGAGCCTTTGTTGATCATCGGGCCAAATGGATGCGGTATGCCATTGAGCCCAAGTAGATCTCGTGCCAAACTGAGTTTTTATCTTCTCCAGGCAAATCGTCGTTGTTCCGCTTACTAGGTGGACTTTGGCCCGTGTATGGCGGAAAAGTAACAAAGCCGCCTGCTTCCGACTTTACCTATATCCCGCAGCGCCCTTATCTATCTCTAGGCACGCTCAGAGATCAAATCATCTATCCTCACTCGGTCGCCGACATGCACGCCAGAGGTAAGAGCGATCAGGATCTCTTCAAGATCCTTGAAGTAGTCCAGATCTCCCACGTGGTCGAACGCGAAGGCGGATGGGATGCCCAGAGAGAATGGAGAGATGCCTTGAGCGGCGGCGACAAGCAGCGTATAGCGATGGCCAGATTGTTCTATCATTCTCCAAAATATGCCATACTGGACGAGTGCACAAGCGCAGTCACTCTCGAGCTGGAACGGATCATGTATGAGTACGCTACTCAGCTCAACATTACGGTTATTTCGGTATCGCATAGACCGAGCTTGTGGAAGTGAGTAATTTGTTCCACTGGGTGGTGCTGGCCAGCTGATGACGGAAGTCATAGATATCACAAGATGATCCTGCAGTATGACGGGCAGGGCGGGTACTTTTATGGTGCTCTGGATGCCGAGAAGCGTTTGGCTCTGCAAGAAGAGAAGCAGATGCTGGAGCAAAAACTCCTTGAGGCCCCTAAGCTGCAGGCTAGGCTTCTCGAATTGACTCGATGAAATGGTCGCACCTCGTCTAAGCAAGATCTGCTGCGATACAGTCCACATGTCTGTAACTATACCCATTATACGCTGTGCTTAATATGTTCAATGTTACAAGACTTGAGGGAAATGTCAACAACTCTACTTTACAGACTAGCACACCTCTATAATTACTGAGCTCATCCTACAAAAAGCGTTCTTGAAAGCTCATGAGTTGACGTGAAAGGTCGTCTATCATGAGCATGCTTTGCGGTGTAGCGGTGTCTTGGCCGTTGCGACCAGAGGGTGTGTTCGGACCGCTCGCTTGGTGAACATGCAGTCCTAATGCCGCGGTCCTGCTGTTTCTATCAACTGTCTCTAGCTGGCAGTATGCAAGATAATCCAAGATGTTCTTGCTTCTTTTGCGCATTTCAGCAGCGGACATTCGCCGAGGAGGGAAGCGGATCTTTGTTGGTGCTTCAGCTTGAGAAATCGTGACTGAATCCACAGCTGCTGAGGCTGCTCCATTGGATGAAGAGCCAGAAGTAGATGCCTCTGCCATCGGAACGGTAGCTGGATTTGCGCCTTCAACAGGTGATGGTGCAGCAGATGGCGCTGGCGAGCGGATGTAGGCAGGCACTTGTAGAGGAAGGGGCGCGGGACTTGGAAGCAAGTGACTGAGGTGGGAAAGATGGTCAGGAATGCCCCAAGTAGGAGGTTGATGGTAGAAATCGTCTGTGTTTGGCGTGTCGCCTCTGAAGCCTTTACGAGCTGCTTCTGCAGCTGCATGTGCGTGTCCACCTCGCTTGCTAGGTGATCCTTTGCCGCCTCGAGAACCTGGTCCGCCTCCTCGACCACGAGAGTGTCCTCCTCTTCCTCTACTACTGAGAGGCGCTGCAGATCCAGATGCTGTATAAGACCGGAAACTTTCAGTGAAGCCCATATTCGCCAGGGTGAAGGCACTCACCACTGTCTGCATCTTCTTCAGTTTCTTCAACTTGTGAAGCAGGTTTCGGACCGGGCCGCTTGCGTCCGTTGACGCTTGGCGGGAAGAGCATGCCATTCTCCTTTTCTTTCGCTTGACCATTCAATCCAGTTGTCGTAGTCGACGTGCTTCCCGTAGGACTGGGTGCATTGCTCGCCGGCAGATCTGCCATAATTGCGAGGTTATTCACTTGTAACGGTTCCAGCTGCAGTGGTATTTGGTTGGATGACGCATCCATCCGCAGAGTTTGCATCTGGTTATTGCCGACTGGCTCAGACACTACAACCTCTGAGCCGTTGCCCAAGGAAGGATGAGACGGCGGAGAAGGTCTAATCTTCTTGCTGGAAGCTAAGGGCTTGTCTGAAGAAGTTGTAGTTTCCGTTGTGGCAGTAGAAGCGGTCGGCGAAGCTGCTCTTGCGGGCCTACCCAATCACAATCAGTAAGCCTTATCCAACTGGAATAACACAAGCGAGCACTTACAGCTCTTCCTCTCCTCCATCCATCCTCTTCCTCTTCCGCTGATTCTCCGCATCAGTTTCGATAGGCGTGTCCGGCACAGCATCACTTTCCAACCCATTGGCACCCTCCGCCAGACTACTGTCTTCATCCACTTTGATAGCTTGTAGCTGCTGTCTTGCTTTCGCAGCGAGAGCAGCTTTCTTAGTCCGAGCAGTAGCAGTCATGCCTATGCCTCTTCTTTTCCGACGCTTCTTGGCTGGTTGTGCTAGTGATAACGATTCATCCCCTGCCTCGTCGTACACTTCTTGCGCCTCTTCAACTTCGGTCTCTTGAGGAATGTCTTCTCCTTCTGCGTGATCCTGTTCCTGGTGAGCAGAGGCTTCTGCATCTTGCTTCTGCTGTGCGTTTTCTTGTTCTTTGTACGCCTCGATCGTATCTTTGACGGCATCAAGTCCCGTGTGCGCTTGCGCCGAGCTAGTATAGTCCTCTTCTACGGTCTCATCCTCTTCCTTCACTACATCCATCCCTTCTTTGCCCGAATGCGTCGTAGATGTACTCTGGTTGGCCGCAGCCGTATGGGCCACATTATCCTCACTCTCCTCTCTTTCCGAACTATCTTCTTTCCTCCTGCGTTTCTTGCCTCTGCTAGCATGCAGATCACCCGACGTACCAGCAGCAGTAGCGCCATAGGGAAACGCAGCTGATGACGGCGATGCACTTCCTGGGATACCCATCGCCATTGCTCTACTTTCTTTTATGGCATTAGCGTTGGCAAGCATTAAGCTCTCGTCGAATGCAGCCGACTCTCTACTGTTCATTGTTGATCTGCGCTTAGGCTGTAAGGGACCTGATAGGTGAGAAGTAGAAGGATACATGGGTCTCTTCCCGTCTGCTGACATAGGTCCAGGAGATTCCGAGCCGCCGTTACTTGATGACCGGGCATGAGCAGCAGGGGAAGGAGAGCCTTTCTTGTGTTGTTCGTTGTTGACGGAGGCATCTGCGGACGCTCGACTGCGATGCGCAGGAGCGGCAGTGGAGCTAGACGAGCCGAAAGGAGCCGAAGTGGGAAGAGTAGGCGTAGGATGAGAGGTTTCGCGATGGTGGTGATTCTGATCGCGAGAGACTGGCTTGCCAGATGTTTCGCGCTCAGAAACACCTGTGAGCCCAGCTTTTGATGAAGAAGAGGCGGAGCGGCCATGTTTCTTGCGCCTGTGCCAGAGACCAGATGTTAGCTTTTTTTCGTTGATGTGATTCAGATATGATCTGGACATACTTGAGAAGAGCGGGATGCAGGTCAGGTCGGCATTGCTCGCAGTAGTAGGTGTCTGGACAGGCGCTTTCGTGTTGAAAGCCGACGCAGGGTCCATGCTGCCATACTCTGCAAGTCTCGCATTGGATCATGAACTCTGGCGCGTCGTCGTCTGCCGTATCGTTCACAAAAGTCAGCAAAAGTCTCGCAAGATCACATGTATGCGACTCACCTGTGCTACCGCAGATGCATCTCGTAATACCTTCATCTCCATCGTTCTCAACCTCGTTGTCCTGCTCGACCTCTTCGGCTTCCAGATCCTCGTTAATGTCCGTCGAGAGGTCCATCTCATTCGACACGTCTGCCGCCGATTTCCCGCTCGCAGATCCGCGCGTAGTCCTCATGCTCATATTACTAGACTGCTTCCTGACTCTTGTGCGCGAAGTAGATGCTTTACTATCATCCTTCGACGCGGGCTTGTTGGAGGATGAGCGGCCACTTGAGCGCGTCGTAGCGGAGGAAGACGCTGCTGCTGCTGCAGAAGCTCGCGTACGTGATGTTCCATTGGTGGCAGAAGATGAAGAGACGGGTTTCTCGGAAGTGGTCCTCCCGGAAGATCTTTTGGTAAGAGAAGGAGGGGCGCTGTCGTCTTTGTCTTTGGTAGCAGTGTTGGAGCTTCCTCGCGTGACGCTCTTCCTCTGTGCGCGTGTGGAAGTAGGCGCTGACCGGGAAGACGAAGAAGTCGCGCTCGCTTGGGCGATTTCGCCCTCGTTCGCCGGACCTTCGTCGACGGTGCTCAAAGTAGAGATAGATCCTGCGACACTGCGAGGAGTAGGAGGTGGTTGATCGGCAACTGCTTCATCTTCAAGGTCCGCCTCGACGGTCGAAGGAAAGGGAGCAACCTTGTTCTCGGTCAAAGTCGCAGGAGCTTCCACCGGAGCTGCCGAATCGTGTACTTGTGTATCTTCTGCTGTCTTTGAAGCTAGACCGAGCGATTTGTCCATCTTTTCTACTTTGACCTCACGTGTTTCCCCTCCAGTGCCGTTTGCAGATGCAGGTGGAAATGGGACGATTTCAGTGGTACTGTCTGCCATTCCTTCCGCTTGTATGTAAGCAGCTTCTTTCGCTTCTGCGCTGCTTGTATCAGCAGGAGGGTCGACGTCCATGTAGGCGTTTTCGAGTGATTCTACCGCTTTGAGCTCGAGAGCTTCGTCGGCTTGGAGGATAGCTTCTGCGACTTGATCCTGATGGTCGGCGAGAACTGCACTACTTTGTTGCGCTGTTAGATCTGCTGCTGCCTCAGCTGCTTCTTCTTGGCCGCTTTCGCTGGCGCCTGTGATCGCATGGTCGCCGTTCAAATTGGTGTTGGATGGAGCAGCATCGCCTTGTTGTTGATGATGATTGTTGTCGTTGTTGTCTGACGCTGTTGCTGCCTCTGGCTCCCTCGCTGGATCCATCTCGCTCTCGCTCGCTCTTTAACGCGCTGGCGCTGGCCTGGCCCGGGAAAGAGACTGCCAATATGATCTGCGACAAGGATGTACCACTACCTCTACCTAGCTTAATGCTCTGTTTGAATCACCATCAATTCAAAGTCAGCTCTTTGCGGCTCCCTTTTCTTCTTTCAAGCCAGAGCGTCCTGGAGCGTACTGACGGGTCGCTGGCTCTCGGAGCTTGGAGCTTGCTTTCGCTGGCTCTTGTCCTGAGCTGATGTAGATGTAGATGATTGCTTAAAGGTCACAATAATATAGGGATTGGATTTGCTTTGGATGGAATCAAGCAATGCTGCCTGGCTATCTTCGGACTCAAGGACCCGTCGAGGCAAAGAATGCACAAAATCCAGGACAGATCGATGCAACGACTTCGCAACAATGTCTTGACTTCTGTGCTGTCGGTGAAGCCAGCGTGCAGCTCCTTTCCATACCCTTCGGCCGGGTCATCCACCCAGACCTCGTTCGCATACAGTCAGTATCGTTCGCGCCGCGTCAGGAATGACTCCAATAGTATCGCACGACGTATATTACTCAGCAGATACTATGCCGTGATCTCCCACAATACAATCCAGAAGGCCCGGAAAATCCAGCATGCTGCCTACCAGTTATCGCCTCTCCCCTGTCGGCGCATGTAAGGCGCAGTGATTCCTGAGCTACCTCCTGTGTGAGACTGCACATCGCCAGTATGGCGAGCGTCTCGCCAGTGACCTCTTGAAGGATCGTCTGCGTCTCCACCATCCGATGCTACCATTGCTCGTGTTTGACCCGTCCGCGAGGCACTCGTCGAATCGTGTATATATCCCATACAATTGATCTTCCATTCCTTCTACGCTGCTAACCGCCAGCTGCTCCACCACGCGCCTAACCCGACTACAAAGCCCGTGATCTTTTCTTGCGGGGTATGGAAGAACAAGCTCGTCATCTGCGCACAACCACCAAATGCCAGTCAGTTATATGCACATGTATATTCGAAGCGGCATATACTCACCAAGAGCATCCACCACCATATTCCGACCAGAACCAGCGTGAATAACGCGGCTATCCTTCTGACTTGATTAACTTTTTCTAACCTCGTAAGCGCAGGCGACAATTTCGGCGTAACACTATTACTAGCAGCCGTATTCTGTTTCCCAAAGCTCGATAATGTGGGTCCAATTTCCGTAATGAGCAATAACGAGCTTAGTGTGAGTAAGAAAGAATGGCCAGAGATATCGTGTCCGCCTTTCCAGTAGACTCTGCCTTGGTCAGTTTTCGTAGATGAGCCAAAGCCCGAAGAAGAGGCTGAACTGGACCCGGACGCTAGTGTGTCTGCGTTCTCTGGGAGGAAGATGTCGTCGGGTTGGGAGAAACAGTGCTTGTTGTCGACTATGTGGTTGGGATCGTTTATCGACTGTGCATGTGTCGCGTCTACCTCAGGAAGGCCAGAGAGCGATGACGAGGAAAGAGAAGCTGGGACGCATTCTGCTCCGCTCAGAAGCAGGACTCTGTCCGAGAAGGATGGTCCGAAGAACCACGTTGTGACTTGTATACACACGTTGTTAGCTACAGTCAAGTGCATAGGCGTCTTATTACTCACAGAGCAGCCAGTAGATAGTAGCTATCGCGTACCGCCTGACGGGCGCATAGACTACTCTTCGTCTCCACTCTACTTTCGTAGCACCCGTCTCCGTGCTGCTTCCATTAAACAATACGCCCGCTAACCAATGCGCCGCAAAAGCCAAGGTCGTCCATGCCCACGCCTTCTTCACGAAAATGACATTCAAGACATTCCTCTTGTTGGCAAAGTAGTGCGGCAGTAGGTTGTCGAGTGGGATTTGGGAAAGAGGTCCTGGAAGGTAGGCCTTGTTGAATGAGATGCTGTCAGAGTTGGCTGGAAGTCGGCCCCGGAAGGACGTGATGGAGGAAGAAGAGAAGAGAAGGGAAGTGAGTGTCCCGAGGAGACTGGAAACCGCACAAAATTATGCTTCAGCTCAACTTGTTGTCGGAAAGAGCAAGTCGGCCGACTGCCAGCTCACACTGTCAACCCTAATGCGACGATAGCGGCCAGCTGGAAAGGCTCGACTTTCATCGGTGGATCATACACTGCTGCTGCAGCATTGGAGGAGCCTTGACGCTGCTGCGACCCATACGTGTCGGGTGGTGACGTTGCAGCACCCGTCTTGGACGGAGGACCAGCTTGGACAGGCGAAGGAGAAGCTGCACTTGAAGTGCGTTGGCGAACACCAGACATTTCGGCTCGTCAAGAAAGTCGAGGAAAATAGAAATGTTTTCGTCGGATGGGATGGAAAGAGAGAAAAGAAAACAGGTGATTGCATTTGCTAATAACGAAGATGAACGACAAGAAGTATTCGTACATGAGATGGGAGTAATCACTTTAACGCTTGACCCAGGTGAAGCGCTTTCTAGCCTTGGGTCGACCTGTCTTTTTCCTCTCTACTACTCTTGGATCTCTCCTCAGCAGGTCGGCTGCGCAAAGTAGTCATATCAGCACAGTCTCAGCGGTAGATGAACAGAAATCCGCAAACGCACCCTTGCTCAATATCGCCTTGCGTTCCGGGTGCCCTTCCTCCATTCCAGCAGCCGCTAATGCTCTAGCACACGCTACGCTCGCAGCTGTCGCCTGACTACTCACTCCCCCTCCCCTTAACAGCAAGAATACATTATACTTCCCTACACATTCCGTCAAGCTGAATGGGCGCATGACGACTGATCTCTCTGCAGCGGTGTGAAAGTATGAGGAGATGGGGAGGTTGTTGCATAATATGCGCCCGATGGGGAGATCGTTGATGTCGATACCGCTCTTGGAGCGTAGGGAAAGAGCGCCAGAACGAGGTGGTGGAGTAAAGCTGAAATCATCGTCGTTGTCTACTTCTTGCGTAGGCGTAGGGGGATTGGTAGACGATGAAGAAGAAGAAGATCCGACTAAAGTACTGGAATCTTGCGTCTGATCTTGGATTGCGCTAAACACGCTCTTCGGTCCCAGATCCACTTGCTCCTTAGTCTCGGGGCTGCTTGTATTCGTGCTGCTTTGCACGGGCACGATCCAAGCTCTGACGCTGCTTTCCTTCTTCTTCCCTAGTCCATACGCAATCCCAGTGTTTGGATCCAGGTAACCCTGCTTTCTGCTTTTCTGTGGCAGAGTGATCTCTCCTCCCTCTCCTAGGATGGCTATATTGCGCGCATCGGGCTTCTTAAATCGCTTGAGCATCCCTTCTATCCCAGCTGCGTTACCCTGTACACCTGCAAGAGCTTCGTTGTCTAGCTTGTTGAGCAGTGGATGCAGGTTGTTGAGCTCTATCAGGAGCGCCGTGATCTTCCTGTAATACGACAGGGTGATCCTGCTGATCTGCAGCTGCGTAGCCATCTCTTCTGCAGTGATCCACTTCGCAGACGGTACTTGACCAGGCAGCGACGATGGAGCATCGACAGACGCCAGGTAGCCGGCTCGATACAGGGAAGCTCTGCTTGCTTTCAGGGCATCTTGCAGTGTCATGAGAAACGCAGAAAGAGCTGGTTTGCCCATGTACCATGTCTGTAACGGCGATTTGGGAAAGGCTGAAGTGCCAGGAGGGAGGGCAGAGAACGGGAGAAACGCAGAGGACGAGCCAGACGTCGAAGCAGGAGCAGACGTCGACGCTACAGCTGTCGCGAGTGTTCGTGTCAGCGTCAAAGGCCTGGAAAGCCTTGCGACAGGCGGGCGCATCTTGAATGTCTTGACTCGAAAGTCAAAGGCCCACCTCTGCTCTGCTCAAATCAAAAGCAATTTCAAAGGTGAGTTTCAACAGCGTCTTATAACACTCTTTAAACACTCTACACTACTCTACACGATGACACAATAAGATATTCACACTGTCTGCACGCCCGCTCCATCAAAGCGAAGGCAAAAAATGAAGACGAAAATTTTATAATCATAACTACAACGGTAGCTGATCCAACCCAAGAAGACTATCAATTAATGCATTTGCGATGCGTTGATGGTTCTCTCTTCCCTCCCTCCCTCCCCTCCCCACTTCCCTACGAGCGAGAGAGCAATGCGCTGACTGACTGGCTTTTCATCCGCTGTCTTTCCACGCACGCTCACTATAGGTTCGCATATACAACGTGTAAGTCTCATTCATCATGCCCCACCGATACACGCTCCCTTCTCCGCGATGATTCACCTTACCCAGCTCACTCCGAAATCCTGTCCAAAGGGCAGCCATGAGCGACAGCATGTGATACTTCAGCATATAAATGCTGCCTGATCCTCCTCTTTTCTATACCCTCTTCCCATGTACTGTTTGAGCAATTGCTGATTGGCAATGTAGATCTTCCAGATTTCATGAGCAATGCACGGTTAAGATTGGCGCATGTAATACTACGCCATCTGTTCCTTTAGCCTTCATCACTGAAGCCTATCTGCGCGTTGTATACGAATCAAATCAGTATGTATTCAATCAGTCGCCCAGCCGGGATTGTCAAACCCCGCTTACATCCTTGCAAACCTGTGCCAGAACCTGCACTAACGCACGCTCATGTTAATGCTCATCGAGAAATGAGGTCCTTCCAGTCTGTACGTCCGCACCTGAAAGAACCTGGCATCGCTGTCTTTGTCGGCCCCAATTACGGCTGTCTCGAATGCCAGACTCGACTCGCTGGTGAGCCTTCGGAACGCAACCATGGATTCATATGCTCTGCCTTCGTTGTTGAACCTGACCTTTCGTCAAACCCGACTTACGCCCCTGCTAACTTTTTCTACAAGCAGTCTGCTGCTCTGTGCATCAGCAAACCTCGGCTCTTGCCTCAACAAACCTCGCTATCTTCCGCAGACTGCTCGAACCCGACATGCCACGGCGACCCAGACGCAGACCCCTCAACAAGGATGAGATGATCGCTTTGTGGGCCGCTAGAGGAGGAGCGCCTGCTCATTATGGTGATCCGAACAAGTATCTCACGGAGGACAGGTATCACCCTGTTCGTCCTGTCCTGCAAAACCACAAAACGAAGGGTTGGAGAGAGGGTGAGTGATCTGACGTCTGTATTGAGGCTGCACCTTTTCAACTATCTTGGACAAAGCAGTCAATAGACGGGACATACCTCTTCCTCCACCCAAACACCATCCTCACTGGAGATACTATGAAAACTTTGATGGACCAGCTGCAGAGCACCACAGTCGGGCTCATGGCTTTCATCGAAGTAGGCTTACCCATACAGGTCGGCCTCGCGTCCGCATTCCTGCTTACGACCAGTCCTTCTGGAACGAAAGAAATGGATCTGCTCAGACAAAGAATTTTGGTGAAGTTCAATATGTAGGGCGATACGGCTACCCTCGCAAAGACCGTAAGAAGGCAGCCAACAACATTGTCTACGTATATACGACAGGGCATTGAGGTGCATCTCTTGGCGCTCGAAAAAGCGGACTGTCGAGTCGGAATATGCTGCCTATGACTTAGAGCTGCAACAATGTCCGATTTTCAAACTTACACCACTACATCACTGTTCTGAATATCCCGCTTCATCTCACGGCGCCTTTGTTTACTGAGGCTATGCCTCGAGTCCTGCACCCTCTTCGGACTTATAGGATCTACTGCAAGCAATACCAGCAGCATGATCAGCTTGACTTACAGCGTCTATACAGCGAGAAAGTCGCTGCTTCGGACCAAAGTATGGGCGGTCTAGGTTGGGATGACCTCCTCAAGTTCGGCATGAACGCACTCGCGGCAAACTCTGACGAGTCTAGCTCAGATACAGATTCAGGCTACGGGACTCGGTCAGAGAAAGGCAAGCCTACAAAGGTGAGCATTGAACATCAGTCTTGTAATCTGGAAGCTGAAACGTTGACTCAGCGATTTCATCCGCGCAGCAAGCCTCGGCGTAGGAAGAGTACCAGAAGAAGTCGACAAGATGCTGACCCGATCCATGACGAAAACACATCGCAAGCCTATGAGTTGCCGGACGTTGGAGACGGTGTCTGGAGTCATTGCGGCACGGCTGATCAGCAAAACGAAGTCTTCCGCACACGTACACACAAGGTAAGGCACTCGTGCTTATCATCACTGGGGCGATCTCTGAATAATGATGTACGGTCCGCCCAGATCAAGCCTTGTCACCACATCGAGGGTTCCTGTCCGCTCGACAACATGGTCAACACGCAAAAGCAACTACGCTCGATGCATTATTGGGACGGGGACGCGAAAGAGAACTGGGCAAACGGACTCGTCGTTGATGCTCTCCATGCTGATATAGACATGGAAGCAGCTGTCGCTGATATGAGGAAAGAAGGTATAGACCCGAACTTGTGGTGGGATCGTGACAGGCCTCCTTCACCGCAACCGATACCTAAGCCTGTCCGTCGTCCTAGCATGGCGAGGAGAGGCTCGCGGAAGAAACCTCCCATAGATCGTCGGAATTCGCGCGTCCAGAAACCGCCTCAGACACCTCGACGTCAAAGTCTTAGATATGCAGAGGCGCCCCTCCAAGCTGAAGTCAGACAAGCACCTATATATCGCCCTGCTCCTAGCCAGGCTGTATCTGATCTCACGGTTCCTCTCCTGCCTCGTCGGAAATCGGCCACATCAATAAAGATTCCTTTCGCAGCTCCTGCTCCCGTACGGAGAAATCAACACCGTGATCCTACTCCACCACCTCCACCTCCAGAGATACCTTCATTCCGTCGAAGGCCGCTTGCGACACGGAATACTACCTGGAGAGGCACTAAGTATCAGTCTGCCACGATTCCAAGGTATTCTGGCATTCAGACTCGACCATATACACTCCCTCCGTTGCCTTATGGAAAGTCTTCAACGCGCGTCCCGTCAACCAAATGCCCAGGTACTGTCTTGGAATACCTCTACCCATTGGATGCAGACTACGTGCCCAGCGAGCATCCCTTGGCTTATAGGCGTCTCAAGCCCGGAATGAACAATGTCTTACAGCCTATATCGGATTGGCAGGAGTATCGACGGCCGTATGCTTAACTCAAGATTGTAAGCGCGACGAGAGCACAATGTGCTGCTGCTGTACGGAGCGAGCGGAGAGCCGTGTATGTATAGCCAACCAATGTTGTAGATTGCCCAAACACTATCTGAAACCAAGTGTTTTTGTGTTTGTGGAAGAAAATGGCTATGAGGCCCAACTATTACGCATAACGAGAAAATGTGTGTAGCACTACATGAAGGTTATGAGAGATGAAGGATCAATCTCTGTGAATCACTATTATTGTCCATCCAAGCCCGATTGTGTCTAAGGTGGTTGCGTGTATGATGAAAGAAGAAGAAAAGCCCTGAACCCATCTGCAAAGAAGGGGTAGACACGATAAAAATAGAGGAGAGAGAGAGAGGAAAAGAGCTGTGAGATACAGAGAGCACATAGTCCATCATATTTTTTTCCGTAAGAGATGTATGCGATCGAGAGAAAGAGAGAGAGAGGGGCTTTGGCTTTTGTTGTTGCTATTTTATGCTGATTGCTTTGATGCTTGTGCTGCTGTGGTACGAACGAAAAGAAGCGTCATTTTCATGTCGTTTCGTTGTAATGTTCTGCATGTTGCGTCCTATACCAGCTCCTGCCGCAGTTTCGCGCCCTCTCGCTCAGTCACGAAGCGCTTATGAAGGAGGGGAACCAGGTCCACCGTTTCCTGCAGGACCGGAAGGCTGGGAACGGTAGGAGGTGGAAGAAGACGACGAGTAGCGACGGGTGCTCGAAGAGGACGACGAGTAGTAGTAATCTGTGGTCGAAGGGCTCCACTGGACGGTGGTGCGGCTTCGGCCGGTCGAGGTGGGTCGCTGGTAGTAGGTTGTCGTGGCGGTAGCGGTTCCAGTGTAGTCGTATGGCTCGTCAGCACTGTGGAGAGCACAACAGTGAAGGTTAGAATTTTGAAGAAGGGGAAATGAAGAATAACGCACTTCGCTGGGTCAGAGTGGAACTCGAGGAAGTCGTCGACGACTTCGGTGTTGTATAGACTGGGTCGACCGCATTCGCTGACGGGGGTGAAGTAGAAGTAGTGATCTTGCAGTGCGGTTCCGGCACCTGCTTGGGGCTGGGGCACGCATGCGTCAAGCATGACACCGCCGTTAGCTTCGACCTCATCAGGCCAGCAGATGGTCCAGTTTGGCTGAGGGCTGTTGGTAGAGTTCACTGGAGATAAGAAAAGAAGGGAGGGAGCATGTCAATCCTTGCGCGAGAATCGAGAAGAATAGGAGGAGAACTAACCGCCCCAGTAGTAGAAACTGGTAGCAGATGGCATGAGGTATCAGTATGGCTACTCTTGAAGGCACTTCACGAGATCTGACTCACGTGGTACCACTGTGTGCATAGTCTGCGGTCGCTGGAATGAACTCGGTGTACTGGTCGTTGTTGAAGACACCTCTCTCGCCAGCCTCGCCGTTGAAGCGGGCATTGTACCAGAGAGCACCACGCTGGTTGAATGTACGGGGAGCGCCTGCGTATTCATGATGTGGTCAGCTTTAATAGTCGGAGTAATGCGTCCAGGTTGGCACATGCGGGCTTACCGTAGGTGTGGGAGTAGTAGCAAATTTGCTGGTAGTTGAAGTCGGCGGATGCGATGAGCGAGTGCATACCACCTAGACCATGACCGGCGATGGAGAAGACGAGGCCTTGGCCTTCGTAGGCCTGTCTCGTAAGTGCGAAGTTGTTGGTTGCCGCTTTGGCCTCCAGGTATCCCTGCAGAGCATACGAGTTGACTGTGCAATTGTAGCATGTTGCTCCGATGCCCTCGCCCAGCTCATCCCACGAAGATACTTCCAATGGAAGGTTTTGCTCCATGTCGTAGTTTCCTCGGAAAATCAGCAGGACCTTGTTCATCTCGGGGATGACGGCGCCGAATCCTTTGCATCCTGATGGAGTGTCCCATGTCTCGGTAACAAGCCATGGAGCGCGAGTGCTGCAGAGAGCCCCACAATAATCAGCACATTTTATGAGAAATGTGTGCTTCCTGGAAGGCAATTTCGACGTACCTATTGGGGAAGTTCTTCAGCTTGGCTGCTTCAGTGAAGGTCTGCACAGGGCATGTGTCATCGTATCTGCGACAGCGTTTCCTGTCAGCACAGCCCAGCATAGGTAGGTGGTGGCGGGACGGGCACTTACTCGCCATAGCTATAGAGGAGCAGGAAGAGTAAAGTGGTGAGTATGTAGCATTGCTGATAGAGATGTACTGATATGCCTCACGCAGCCATGGACAGAAGTGCACTGTTTTTGACGAAAAAAAGACGTCAGCTCAACGCTCAGCGCACGGGACGGGGCGATCCTACGGACTGATATCTGTTGTGCCAGAAGCCATCGGGGGTGCTTGAAACGATGTAGATTAGTACCAGTACCACAGAATTGGTTCTTGTAGCGCCTACAGGTTGCGGGTCTCTGCAGAACGAGCTAGTTTCAGCGCCAAGCCCAATGCGCCGTCGACGACATCGCCTGTTCTGCGACGACGACGAGACAGCACTACTTACGGTATGCAGGCTGCGACTGAGCAGCTGTAAAGCCCAGGAAAGCCGAAGTGACGGCGAGCGCTTTTGCAACTCGAGAAGTTGACGGCATGTTTGATAAGGGAGGGTGGTGGGACAGTGACGGGATGGAGATGGGAGAGATTGAAGCAGAGCAAAGCTGTAATAATGCGATGCTACTCTTCTGCTACTCCTCTACTGTTTACTGTCGCTCCAGTTGGTTGGTCCAGAAAGAAAGCGAAAACCTGCCTGATCTCTCCCCGCCAGCCAAAACTCAATTGGCGATGTTGAAAGTGCCGCGAAAAAAGGCTTGGAATAAGCCCGGAAAAGCAAGAGCAAGAGCAAAGGGGCAATCCTAAACGAGATGGTGCAGACTCAGAGTGCGATCGTAAGATGGGATCCCAGATTTCATGCATCAATCGAACAAGCGAGCACCGCTTGCGAACGTGCTTGACCACCGCCGCTGACTGCGCATCGAAAGCTACACACATTCACCTGTCTGCCTATCCTATCTGTGGCATACGATTCCCTTGTTCTTCGCAGAAGCGCAATCTGCAGGCCAAACATCACAGGTTGATTCGCATCGGCAGCGATTGGGACATCTCGACCACTACCTGCGATTGGATGGAAGACGAAAATTACAAGCGATTCACAGCCTGCGCATGATGACTGCGGCGATTCTGCCAAGACGCCTCGCAACTTCCGGGAGCCTCAATGAAACATTGGCCAGGCCGGGAAGGGAAGGGAAGAACCCCATCACCGTACTTCACATTCACTGCAAACCACTCGTGAACAGCCAAGCCTGTTCTCGCTAGAGCAAGACTGGAATGGCAGCTTCGTCAGATCTCTCTTCTTCAAGGCGCAAGTAAGCTCTTGCTGATTCTGATGACTCGTCTACTTTGTTATACAGCGTTTCTGATCGTGTTTAATGTCCCTGCATCCATGCTGACGCCTCGATACCGCTGGAAGCCATTTAACCTTCTGCGACTGTTCTCCAACCATCACTGGGTAGATTAGCTGATCATTCGCTAATATATGCTATGCTCTACTTGAACACCAAGCTACTATACCCTGCCATCACCTTAGGTAGCTTGCGAATTGCTTCAAGGTCAGCCCAAGCGTCCTCCCGCCGACACCTGGACGCACGCTTTCCGATAAATCCGCAGCTAGTTTGACATCATATCTTTCAGTCTTAGCTTGAGGTAGCCCTTCTTCTTCCACTTCCGCGTCTATGGAAGAAACGAGCCGCCGAATCTCCACTTCCACGACTGTGGAAGAAACTGATGACATAGCACGTTTGACGCTGGAAGATATCTTCCAAAATGAAGCGGTATAAAATCCTGCTCACCAAGCTCTGCTACTCTTGCTTCTCTCCTCATCATTTCGATTCACTAATCTAATTGCAGCTAAGCTCAACTCGGCTGCGGACATCTAAGTCTGAAGATGGACATTCAAGTAATGATAGTGAGTAACTCTAGATGCAGCGCCGGCTACACGAATACACATGCTTACCTGTTTCTCCTGAACACGCTCAGCTGTAGTATTCTCACTTTCTCTTGCACGACTGGAGGCCAGACAGCGCCGATATGATATAAACTCAGTATCATCCGCTCCAACTGGCAATTTTACAGATGCCCTGCTGGTCCACTCAATGCACGTCAATCCCCGTCCGGTCGGATCCCAAGCCACTGTCTTGCCAACAGGGCTACATTAACAAGCGCTCTTCGAATTACCAGTGCATCAGCAGCAAGTTGGACCCCGTAAGTCCTATTTCCCCTAGCCGCGAGCTTGTGCTGGCTCTAATACTTCTTTCTCAATTCTAGCAGCGTTTGCACACCCATCTGTGGCGGCTCAAATTATTTCCACAACCACAACGCCTATCATCCCAATCAGCCGCTTCCTCCGCAGCCTGAGCCTTCCATTCCACAGACCTATTCATAGACTCTGTCTAGTCATGTTTACCGCCCAAACGCCAGCATGGTAGCACTTCTGGCAATCAGGGAGATGGAATGATTTTCTACTTGGCTCCCATGGCCCTCTACCGGACCCAGGATGCCGTCACTGGCGTACCGCTGCCAGTCCAAGAGTTATCCATGCCAGTGACGAGGCAATGGCTACCGATCTAGGGGCGCTGCCAGCAAGGTGGTTCGGCATATCTCTGTGCCCTTTCAAGACGTCCCTCTCGCCGGACATCGTTGCTTCGCATCTTTGACCATCAGGCGGGAGAGCTGTTTGATCAGCAGCTTACACTAAAATTAAAGCAAGAAGAAGATCGTTTTGCTGGACAGATGGATCAGATGCAAGAATATGTCGATACTCTCGTAGAGTTCGGCATCCGGCAGCAGGTGGACATCTTCCAAGCCTGGCGCAACACCATGGCCTTGGACGATACGCGAGAGAGACTCTGGCTTAGGAAGAAGGTCTACGAGTTTTTGACGGGACTTCCGCAAATCTGATGGTGCATAGCAAGACTATAGGACAGGAAGCTGCTCAGGATCGCGCGCTCCTTCGTGAGGAAGTTCATCGACTCTCCGTCGATGTCCAGAAGAGTGTTGTCGGGTGGATCGCCGAGTCCTTCTAGATGCTCTTCAAGATGGGCTGGCAGATGTACGGATTGTGCAGCAAGGCGTCGAAGCCGATCGTCAAGCTACCATCCTGTAGACGACTGCACCGCCTGTACTGTGAACAACAAAGTCTGCATCCCAGCCGGTCAGCTACGCTAGGACTGCCCTTCAATCCCTCACCGAGCTCAGCATTGTCGAAGAAAAACGCATTCATGACTCGAACATAGATCAGGTCAACTGAATGTGATCGACAAGCTTCATTTAACCGAAGACGGTCTATTCCTCCTGCTCAATCCTTTCAGCTGTCACAACGATTCAGAACGCTGTGTCACGAAGGCCAACTCATGGCTGGATACCATGTTCAGATCTGTCAAGGATTAATGCACTGAGTGCATGAGAGTGATCATGGAGATCTTATATTTAAAGAGGCCTCCCGTCAGGCTGCAGACGCCCGCCGCAGACATGCGGCCCTGTTTCAGACAGGTTTCGACGTAAAAGCGACGCGCAGCGCTACATCCGCAATGCAAACTTCCGCTCAGGGTACTGCGCATGCAACAAACGAGCCTTCTTCTGCTATACCTCCAGCTGCGGGTCTTCATTCCCTACGTCCGCTCCGCGAGCAGCAGCAGCAGGACTCCCTTCGTCGCCTCTGAGCGAACTACCTTACAACGACGCGATGCCACTGGAGGAGCTCGGAAGCTCCATAGTGTAAGTCAGACCATTTACATCATTGCGGACGGCCGCTGAGACGTTCTACCTATCGAATCTGCGGGGGAGGGCGAACCGGCAGGTCAGTACTTGCGAGATGGCATCGCTCCTTTAGGTCAACAATGATTTGCCTGAGAGAGAGGAGCGTGTAGTTTTAGAGCATGTATAGAGAAGTAAATGACTGTCTGGGATTTAAGTGTTGGGCTATTGCGGTCGACCTTTCTGCTTGCCTTTCATCTTGCCCATCAGATCAAAGCAGCGATGGTACCGAGCGCGACGTCGTCGCTGATGCGTGCAGCTGCTGTGCGCAGCGTTATTCGTCAAAATCAGCGGATGGGCGCTCGCTCAGCCAGACAGGCATCCCACGCTGCCGCTGCAGCAGACCACGGAGATTCGCAGTATCCAGAAGAAGGTGGGCCTGAGGGTGCAGCTCGTCGTAGAGATAGCGCGCTTTGCTGATTGCAACACTTCCTCATGCATCAATCACTGCCCATCCAACCTGGCGAATCGCTCTGCCTTGCCTGCCAATCCAAAACGGACAATCAACTATCTCAGGCTTTTCGGGTGCATTCTGGCGCAACACCGTCCTTTCAGTGGTTCTTTCAGTCGTAGCATACCGCGTCTCCCTCCAATACACTCCCGCTGCAAAAGGTCCCGCTCTCGACGAAGCCCACGACCCTCATGAGCAGCCGGCGGAAGCTGCAGACAAGGACATGCCTTACCTTACAAGATACCTCGCCTATCACATGCCTAGAGAAGGACTATGGAAGGAGAGAGCAGACAAGCATCTCGAACTGACCTTGCAGCAGGCAGAGGATCAACTACTGCTTCAGGACGCTCAGAGGCCGAAGATGAGGAGACTTAGATACCCTGGCTCATTCGAGCAGGCAAGCCCACACGGTTAGCTAGGGCTTGTCCTACAAACATCTTAACGACCTTCAAGCTGACTCTTGATCGCAGGCATTGCTCCTGGTAGCACCGTCGATATGAGTGATCTCAAAGTCAAGCTAAACTTCATTGCACCTGTAGGAGAGGATTAGAGTAGAACATTAGATCCTGGCCAGTGTATTTTCATGCAGAATTCTCCCATGCTGCCATACGATGGAGACTAAGCACTAGAAAGCGCATGACTTTCGAGGTCGCTATTGGCGATCATCATTAAGAATACCACTGGCTTTTGTGACTGGACACTCTCGAAGCTGCGACGTCTCTCGCTCTTGAGCGCACAAAAACATCCCTGTGTCCCAAGCAGACGTTTGGCCGGGATGGTCGCACTGACTCTCAGTACATATCAGGCCGATAGGCGCTGAGAACAAGAGCGCGTCAAAAGCGTGGGGCGATGCATTACGTTGCACAGACCCCTGGTCAAAATCAACGCGCTACACATTCAAGGCCTTTCTCGCGTTGGCAGTTGTCTATTATCATATCCCTCCCTTTCTCTGAAGCGCATCATCTGATCAATTTGGCAGCCAGTGCTCAAGCGCATTCGCTGTTCTGGAAGACTCTAGAGTGTCAAGAAGGTTGCGAAGCGGGCTGTGCACCTCGGGCAGCCATGAGCACCCTAGCTTCGCTGTCATACCGTCTCTCGTTACACTCTAGATGCCGTACACCGCGCTCTCCTACTGTTCTAGCGCCTCCGCTGCATGATCACCTGATCGAAGGGGTCGCGTATGACCGAAGACCATGCTATACGCGTCCTCCTCTTGTGCAGGGATTCGCGAAGGCCTTCGAGATGCTGGCTCGGCCTCGGTCCTGCTAATCCGATCGGGGCATAGCAGCCAGAGTATAAAATCCGCTGAAAAGTGTCAAGTCTCTTCCTTTTCTTCATTCCATCCTTGCCTCTCAACAATTCTGACAGAGACACTCCCACCATGCAGCTCATTCTATCTTCCTTCCTCCTTCTCTTCATCCCCACTCTAGCTATCGCTCAGCGTCCTCCTGCTTGCCAGCCCAACTTCCAAGGCTCGATAGTCAAAGCTGTCAACCCTGCTTCCGGCAAAGTTTGGTCTGTAGCCTCCAATGCAAATGTCGGCTCGCCCGTCACTGCTGGATCTTCTGCTGCTCCGCTTCTGTTCTCCTTCGATGGCTCGGTCAATAACAACTACATCATAAAGTGTGCAAAGACTCTCCTTGCCGGTCTTCTACTTACTGATCCCCGTATCCGATTCTTAGACTCTACGGAGCCGCAGCAAACAATCTGGTCATCGCGCAAGACTCTCATCGACTCCTCAAATTGGCCCCAGTTCAGGGCGCTGGGTGAGCAAAGTCTGATTCGAGTTGGATTCGTAGATACTGACCCGCTAGCGTCTAAACAGCAACCCGACCTTCAGACTCCTCTGCAATGGCTGCCTTGCTCCTGGCTCTGCCATTTCTTCAGGCACGGTCGTTGGATCAGACTGCTACATTGCAGACCCACAAGACACGGCATTCGTGCAGATCCTCCCAGACAACAACTACCTCCAGTTCCGTGCTCCTAATTATGAGCCCAATCAAGCCTGGAATCTAGTCGCTGTATGACGGGTCAGACCAGGGTCAGTCTAACAGACTGTATGCTTTCGTATTAACCTTCATTACTTCCTGCTCGCTAGGTATGGGCTTATTCGGTGGTCGGTTCGGACGATCTGACAGGCTTTCGCCTTACCTCTTACTACTCTTGGTGTATTTATTATTCAAAAGCAATCGATCTTAGGTCTTTCTTCACCACGTCGCATTGCTTTGCGTTCCTTGCACGTGCCTTGATGACAGCATCCGTTCGATGCCAAACTTGTTTCCGAAGTCCCAGCTTGCGTCTGTTTGCTTCTGACCCACAAGTCACTTGCATGCTTCTCAAAACAGCATCCTCTTCATTGTTACGAGCAGCTCGCCAAAGTCGCACCAGCTTCAACATCGCTACATCCGTCAGAATGTCATCATCTAAACCTGGTAGGTCTGGGTTGACTTGAATATCGGAAAGGTCGCTCACTCGCGGCCAGATCATCTCAACAAGATGTTTGTCTTGCCCAAGTCAAGTGAGACTCTCAGCCAGGCCTCTGAGTTCAGAAAGGTCCTATGGACTGGCCAGCACAGTCAAGTAAGTGATGGCTGATTCTTCAGCTATCATTCCCTACATGCTAATTGCGTTTCTCCAGCTCGTGTCAATGACGATCCCAGTCGGTGGTGACATCGGCAAGTGCAGTGATTCTCAAATTATACGAATCAGGCTGATCTGTCAACAGGCAAGGAAACTCATCACGTCGACCAGACACTGGTCTTCACGAGCGGCACGGCCAAAGCTATCGTAAACGGAGAAGAGAAGAATGTCGGAGCTGGCGACATCGTCATTGTTCCAGCTGGCTGCGAGCACAACTTTATCGTGACCTCCCAGACTCCCTTGGTACTGTTCACTGTCTATTCACCTGCCGAGCATTACGAGAAGACTGTCCACAAGACGAAGGATGAGGGAGAGGAGCTTGAAGACGCCGGAAAGGATGAGCCGCCCAAGTGGGCCACGCAGAATTAGACGGAAGAGCATGCAGAAACAGCTTGTAGCTTATAACAACTTCCAGATTGACATATTGTATGCCATCGGATCGCAATCTATGAGCTATTGCTACTAGACTTTGACGACTGCAGCAGGAATCGTCAGCTTAACTCGCAAGGCGTGGAGCGAGGTTGGCCTCACCTCTTGTCTGGAATACCGTAAGAAGTGCGAAGCTTGCATAGAAGAGCATGACAGGATATCCTACCAAGAACCTCTGGTTTTGCATCTGCAAGACCGACACAAAGATGCCGGATGCGGAGTACGAGCACCAAACGATACTAGCTATGCTCAGGACGTATCCTATAAGCGAATCGAGGTTGAGTGCTATACTGAAGAAGGATGTTAAGACGAGCGGAAGAAGGCAGTAGCCTAAGACTGAGGTGACGCGATAGGCATCAATGCCCGTCGGAGACATCAGATTGAGGAGGAGGTAGAGACAAAGATCTCCAAGAAGAGCAACTCCGTAGATGTAGCCAAATTGCGGCTTGCCAGACTGCGGTGTTGCGACACGTCGTCAGCACGGCTTCGTAGGAGAGACTGATGCGTCACACGTACGAGAAGGAGGAAGGTACCAAAGCAGAAGCAGAAGAGTATCGGGCCCGCCAGATCCGCATCGTCCATTATGTTCTGTTCAGGTCGCCGTAGAGGATTGAAAACAGTCAATGATTTGGATTTGATATGGTCGAAGTTGACACCGAGCTCTGTAATAAGTGTCAGAGAGAGTGTCTAACACTTGCGCGAGCGTACAATCCTACCTTCCAGCAAAGGCGGCTCTCCTTCGTAGATTGGGGCAGCCGTGAAGGCGCTCAAGAATCCTCCTTGCGACAGCATCATTCCTCCAACATTGCTAGACTGTATCGCTCCTGATGGTCCCGCTGCTCCAGCTCCTCCAGCGCCGTAATAATCGCCAGGTCCAGCACCCAAATGATGCATTGAGCCCATCCCAGTCGACGAAGATGGATGCATGGAGGTTCCAGACGTCGACGACGACGCGCCAGAGTAAAACTGCAGGTCGGGCGCGATCCCATACGAGCTGGTCTGCGCGGCGTACGGGTCGAATGCCATTTTGTTCCCAATGATAGCAACGTCTAGCGAAGTGGATGTGCTGAGTACTTGGTGCAGAGATAGATGTGTGACAGATACAAAGGGCGTCCGCCGAAGAAGCCAGTGGGATGAAGCAAGACCCCAATCCAGGCAACGTCGAAGCTGGCGAGGTGCAGACGTTTCAGGTTGTAGCGAACTCATCGACCAGGTTCTGGCTGGTGTGCGCTACACTAAGCTCGTACTCTCTACCTCTCCCCTAACCTTCCATCTAACTCCCGTGCATCGGCTTTCGATGTCCTACAGCGCATTCTAATGGCGATTTCTACGTAAGCTGCATCTAAGAGCATTCGCGAGCGCGAGTTTACAGAGCCTGTTTGATTCAACGCATCCGGACTGATGCCCTAGAGACGCACGATCAACAATGTGCTATGGAAAGGAAAGACGTGCGCCATGACAACAACGTGCTTAGTATCTGCATTATGCGAAGACAGGCTCCTCCGCATCTGGCTACCCATAGCCCCTGCCCCATCCGCTGCTGCCTGCACAATGATCGTTCTGGACATAAGAGTCAGATGAGTGTCGTTACTCCCGTTAAACCAGTGACAGGACTCACTCCATAGTCTGGATCATCCCATGGGTTTCGATAAACTGGCAGTGGCATACCCTGATCTACCTTGGGCTTCTTGACGAGCCAATGCGGAAAGTGAGGCCTCCAATGGGCCTTTCGACTGCCAGCGCTGTCAGAAGCTGAAATTGTCGTTGGTCTGCTGGCTACCGGAGGCCGAGCTGACAACCCTTCCGGGGTTGCTATGCGCGATTGCGGTTTTGGTCTCACGGCACTGCAGACGGGAACGTTACTAAGCAACTCACCCTCATCGGCTATTGTGATGCTTACTGGAGTGAATTGGCGGTAGACTTTCTGGATATCGCTGGCGTGGGTGGGTTTACTGAGTTCGTAGGCCGGGACATGCTGGTCCTCGATGTTTTTACAGATTGCTGCGATGCATGTCGACTAGGTGCAATTGGTCGCCTAGCAGTGCTGACCTGGTCCATGATGGTGATGATCGGCGACGATGATATATGCTGATGTGATGTTCTAAATCAAGATTGCAGCGACTTCCAGAGCCTGTGCTTGTGAGTTGGCAGCAGACACAAGAGCGAAGTCGCAGGAGCCGCCTGGTTGGCTCTCCTGGCGTTTTCACACAGCGCGAGGCAACCGAGTTTTAAAGGGCATTGAGAAAGGTATCGTTCCAAGGGACATCAGGATCGGAAGGTGTGCGAGAGATGGAAGGTGAGGAGGATTGCACAAGTACACCTGGTGTGCACCTGGTGAGTCATGTTTCTTGGGGGAGAATCATACAGCAGACATTGAGAGCTTGATTTCAGCTGAAACTCTACCGTACAAGCTGCTGGCAGATTGTCCATGCTGTATCAGGCATATGTCTACTTGTAAGGTGAGGGAGACCTCGCTAATGCTTTCTCCCAACGCTTGCAGCACCAAGCCTGAGGAGCGCGTCGGCTACACGAGATTGATAGCGTAACAGGACCACAGCGTAAATAGAAGAGCAGCTCTCCTTATCGACAGTGCGTTGACGCGTGCTCATTGCTTTTGCCGTTCAATGATCAGCCCCACGGGAGGCCACGGCCGTCGTCGCTATCCGGCTTCTTTGAGGTACGGAGAAGTTGCAGATGCGAATGGCTCCTCTTCTCTCTACACACAGCAGCATACATATACATAAGACAAGATGGTCAAGAACGGCACTATCATCCTCGAAGAAGCCTTTGTGAGTCTCAACAGGCAGAGCTGCTGGTTGATTACCGGCTAATCCAACCTCTATACAAGAACCTGCCAGAATGGGCAGAGATGAGCGCCTACCAGGCATCCTTCTTCACTGCAGATGGCGACGGTGATGCCCACGCGAGACGTCTGGTCGACATCACCGGCGAAAGACTGCAGAAGATGGACAAGTTGGTCAATCCATATGCCCTCATTGATCAAAGCTGATTGCTGCTAACAGATATAATGTCGCCTATAACATCCTTTCCATGACTGCTCCTGGTATTCAAGACTTCACTGACCCCAAAGAAGCCGCCGATAACGCCGTGCTGGCCAATGACTGGCTGTACGAGCAGATCAAGGACAACAAGGACAGATTTGGAGGCTTTGCTGCTCTCAGCATGCACGATCCTCAGACCGCTGCAGACGAGCTCAGACGATGTGTTACGAAATACGGCTTCTTGGGATCCCTTGTCAATGACAACCAGAGAACTGCAGATGACATGCCCATCTTCTACGATACACCCGAGTGGGATGTATTCTGGAAGACCTGTGTCGAGCTGGACGTGAGTAATGTGTATATCGTGTTCATCCGAAGAGGCTGAATCGACAAGCAGGTACCCTTCTACCTGCACCCTATTGCGCCCAAGGGAGCTGTCTTTGACAAGCTATACAAGGACAGAACTCCCCTCATCGGCCCCTGCATGTCCTTCCCTAACAATGTCGCTCTCCACTTGACCTCCCTCATCATCAAGGGAGTCTTTGATCGCAACCCCAAGCTTCGCGTAATTGTTGGGCACCTTGGAGAGAAGTATGTCGCTGGACATGCTCAATCGTGCGCCGTGGCTGACCGGAACTTGTCTCTTCCAGGTTGAGCATCGACCTTTGGCGTAAGTTACGGCTGAGTTTTGGCACTATTCGAGCGCAGGAGCTGACCTTTGTCATATACACAAATAGGCATCAACCACTGGATTGGTGAGTTTCAAACCATTTCTAGCGCCCAGGCGGTGGAAGTATTTCTACAGAAACCACTTGGGCGCGACCGAATTGAGGCATCACGAGCTGACCTTGCTATTACGCTATACAGAGGACGTCCACAAGCCGCGAAAGAGTGTGACCGAGATGAAGAACGATCTCTACTACTATTTCAAGAACAACATCTGGATCACCACCTCCGGCGACTTCCATACTCCATCGATGAAGTTTGTCGGTGAACAAGTCGGATTCGACCGTCTCATGTTCTCAGCCGATTAGTGAGTATCATCGCTCTTTGTGTGTCAAGTAGAATCGCCGGCAAAGCTGATTGGTGTTCCACAGCCCGTACGAGAGCTTCGAGAATGCTTGCGGCTGGTTCAACAACATCAAGCCAGACAATGTGCTGACGGAAGACATACTGGAAAGCATCGGGTCTGGAAAAGCAAAGGAACTGTTCAAGCTCAAGTTCTAGTTGTTTAGGCTTGTACCGGGGATTGACACAGTCTTTACGTGAAGCAGTATATCATGCTAGTGCAGTGTATAGGGTGTTCTGAAAGCAAAAGCCATCGGTCAATATCAATGAATTTTCGTTCGCATTGCTGGTTTCCTTTCTTCGAACAAAATTCAAATGGGTACACAAAGTGTGTACTTTTCGATGACTACAGAGACGAGGTACTCTAGCTAACACTGTCTACCACCGCAGGTTGCTCGCTAGACTTTTCTGTTTGCAGAATGACTCCATAGTCTTTCGAGCCGTTCCAGTCCCCTAGACTGAAGGCTTACGCTGTGCGGCTACGTGCTGGCAGTGTGTCACGTCTTGCAGTAGCTGCGTCTGCTTCCTCCAGCTCGGCGCTATCGATACCAAACTCTGCTGGCGTTTCTGCATTTTTCATCCTGGTCCAAGTCGCGATTTCTTCGCCGCTACGAGCTTGTACGGACAGTCTGTCCTGGAGCGGGATGACTCTTACAGCACCTCGACCCTCTGGCAACAGATGGGTTTGCAGCGAGCTCTCAACATGATAGATCTCCTCCAGGCGCAGCTGGTCGATGAAGCCAGGCGTCGATTTCGCTGGCCTGGATTAAACACCCAAAAGGGATGAGGAGCGCAGACTCAGTAGGGCGAGAGGTCGAGCGGGAAGTGGAGCCTGCTGTAGACATACATCGTAGTTCTTGTCCGTATATTTCGTTCTTTTTAGAATTCCGAGCTCGAATTGTCCATGTTTCTTCAATTCATTTCACTTTCAATACAGACACCCTACTACGCTTCTGTGCACACTGATCTTACGCTTGACGAGTTGATCATCGCAAGCTCCCTGGCCGAAACACGACCGTCTGGCGTTGATGATCCGCAAAGACGACAGACCTTGAATGACCTCGGCGCGTCTTCCAACCCAATCTACAATCATTCCCAATTGCTGGAATCCCCAAAGGCTCTCTGTGTAATTCCTGGCTGGATCAGACTATTACTTCACAGCGATGGATGCCTTCGAGGTGAGGAAGCAAGCTGGTATTGCTCGGCGCATAGCTGAGCATGATGACCATCTGTCCTGCAGATTCGTATGCAGTTCCTGCAGCATCTGCGGAGGTTGACCTCTGCAGCTCAAAGCATCAATAGGGTCGTCTCGTTTCTGCTCAAGCATGCTTCGGGGCCGCATGTCCAGCCAGGCAAGGCAACAAGACATGAGACTCTTCCTAATGCGCAAGCAGCAGGCTACGAGGACGATCTATGGGAATGCATCGTGGAAGAGCTGGAAAAGTCGTCAATCAACGCCCGTATCAACATTTTCTACATGCTGGACTCGCTGCTAGATCAGAGTATAGGAATGGCGATAGAGAGTTACAGAGACCTGGTCAGGAGGGATCTCGAGAAAATCGTCAATCTGACGGTACCAACGGAAATTCGCGAAGGGGTCCTCAACCGGATGTCGTCGATGCAGGTGTGTAGAGTCAATATGGCTCCGCCATTTTCTTCAATCGCTCATATACATGATAGGTGCTTAATAGCTGGAAGATGCGACGATTACTGCCTGTTTCGCAACTCGAAAGTCTGCTGTCATCCCTTCAGTCGGCAACCTTCCCTACATCCTCCTCTTCAGCAGACAACACACCAGTGTCCGTAAGTTTTTCACGTAATGATATCCTGCGGCGGATAGAAGACGATCGCGAGCGGCATAAACGCTTAAGAGAGCGGATATGGGTACTTCCTGTGCCTACAGCGGCAGAAACAGCGTCGATCACCAAGCTTTCCACAGTCCTCACTACTACATCTACAAGTACAGCACATACGAGTCCGGAGAGTCCAGCTAGTCCGGCTGTTCAAGGCGAAGGAAAGCTCGTCAGTCTAGCGGACTACAGGAAGGAAAGTAGAACACAACTATCCGCCACGCCGCAAATTGACAGTCAAGAGGTAAACGAGACGGCATTGGATATAGAGTTCGAGCAGGCTTGGGAACTGCTGGGCGAGGATGGACCGCTTGTCAAGCTCGACGAGGCAGATCTACAAGCGATGGAAGATGAAAATGCTCGATGTTTCGGCTAGTATGCAGTACATGGACGATTTATTACAATTTGTTGTTGCAACAACAGCCTTCTGTGAACTTGATGCGAGACTGCAAGTCGTGACTAAATCTGCATAACGATGCGATGTAATGCTCACTCCCTTCTAGGCTTCTTGGCTCCTCCTTTCATACCGTATCTAGCCTTGGTCTCGCTGAAAGCTTGATTCTTCCTCTTCTTCGCCTTGGCCTTTGTTTCCGTGCGTTTTGCGCGTTGTTTGGCCTCATGTTCCGGATCATTTAGGGCTGCAAGCGCAGAAGACCTCTTGCGCTCCTCCCTTCGCATTATCATCTTCCTGCGTATCTCGCTGTAGGTTTCGGTAACGCTGGTAGCGCCTAGCTTCTCGCTTAGCAATGCCTGTACTTCTCGCGCCAGTACTTGTAGCTCATCTGTGGATCATGTCAGTCTAGAAGATAATCTTGCGTAGACGGTCTGGCTCACCTAATTGTGGGTCCTGAGCGCCGTTCGGATCATCAGAAATCCGGACTATGGGAATGAGGATCTGTAGTTTCTGCCTTTCCAGCTGTGCAATTGTTATTGTCGGATCTGAGATTATGCCACCGAACAGACGTAAGATCGTAGCTGGCTCCATCGACCACTTGGACTCCCGCTAAAACAGCAAAATTAGCACCTAGCTATCAGAGCATCTAGCAAAGACAGCTTACAGCTTCTGTCGAGTATTTGCTTGGCCTCGTTTGATGGGCGACACGGGCTCGATGGGAAAGCTTGACAAATAACCAGTGCAGTGGATCGGAGCTTGGCGTTCTGGGCTCCGACCCATTTGTTTGCCCTCCGTTTTCTGCTTCTTCATCCCCATCCTCATCCTCGTTCTCATCGCCGTCTTCTGGTCCTCTGTCGCTATCTTCTGCTGTATCGAGTGATTTGCTAGCTTGACTGGCGAAGCGTTTCGAGACAAGCAGAAGATTACGCACAATCTGAAGAGACAGCGAGTCGTCAAGATGTTTGCTTCTAAGCTGAACTGTCGTCTTTGATACGATATCGACGAGATCATCAAGACTTGAGCACTCTTGAGAGATGACGTATGGAATACCGATGAGCCTTGCAGCAGCGTTTCTTACCCAAAGATGTGGGTAAACCAGCAAAGAGCGGATTGCTGCCCATGTGGTCTCGCTAATAGAAGTAAGAGCAGATGGCGAAACTCGGAAGAGACGACCCAGAGACTGTAGAGACTGATACGGTATCTGCCAGTCGAGCTCGTCCACGACTACATTGGCGTCTTCATCTGCTTCTGAATCTTGCTCGGCGGCCATAGAAGTAGCAGAGGCGTCGACAATGTCGGAGAGCACGCTTAAAATCTTCAGCGCCAGATCCTCAACATCGCTTCGATCCTTCAGCGCCTCTAATAAAAGGCCCATGACCTGAGCTGATGTCCTCAACAGCCGCTTATCCTCCATGTCTTGACTCCAACTAAAGAGCATATTGATGAGCTCCTGCCGTGTAGTCGGGCTGACACGGTTGAAGAGTACTTTCAGATTCTCTCCTGACATCTCTCGACATTTCGACGAAGAATCGTTTGCTATGTCCATCATGAGCGATACGAAAAATAGGCTCGCGTATTGATCCAGGAGGTCGATGCCAAACTTGTTGAGAATCGCATTGAGCAGCTCCAAGACCGATGTCCTGCCCGATTCGTGGACGTAATCTCCTAGGTTTTTCGCCAGGAACTGTAATGAAGCAGCCAGTCTTTTCTTGCCCTGGGGATAATCCAGCAAGAATTGTAAATATATTGATCTGCAGATTTCTCTCGTCCCGCTAGACTGATTGGTAACCATGATCTCGGCAAGCCTGTCCATGAGGTCGTAGATCTCCGGAACCACAAAGTTACGAGAAATGATGGCTCGTAATAGCGCAAATATGGCAGGCTGTTGCTCAGTCTCTTCTATGTCGGGTGCGATGATCCCTACAAGGGCCGTAAGCTGATCGTCCTTGAGAATGAGACTTTTGCGGTCTCTGATAATATTAGCAAGAGAGCGGATAGCTGTCTGCGCTAATTCCGAGGACGTGCTGCCAGTGTGCTCCAGGATCGCCATCATTTGCTTGACCAGCACAGGTGCAGCTCTTTCAATCGAGTTGAGTGGACAGCGGATAAGAGACGATACCGCACGCAGGGCTCGTTCGATAATGTGTGTCTCATCGGTAAATAGAGTCTCGGCTACCAGTGCAATGAGGGGATCCAGGCGAGCAATGACCAATGGGTCATGTACGTCGAACTTGTTCCGGCGAAAAGCACCATTGAGGAGGTCCAAGCCGAAGGAAACGAAGCGATGCGCATTTTGCGCATAGGCATTGCTTGACTGCGCCGTTTGCCGCTTTGTGCGGACCAAGTATTCGGCAGTTGCTTGCTTCCCTTGCTTCGACTTAGGCTTGCGTTGCTTGAGGAAATCCGTGTTCTGGCTAATGAGGGCTTGGCAAAGAACCAGCAAGCTCTGCACATCAACCTGAGGGTTTGCTTGCAGCCCAGATGCCAGGTGCCGCAGTAGGTCATCCACGTCTCGCAATGCTTTGTGCGACTCGCTGGTCGAGATGACATCCCGAGCTGGAGCTAGCAGCTTACTGATATTTGTCTGTGAGACGTGTTTCGCGAGTATTTCGACAGAGTCCATGGCTTTGTACTGCCGCACTTCACGAACTTTAGTCTTCGAGCGAAACTCTTGCGACGCTCTATCCTTGCTCGGTTGTCCAAACTGCGAGGTGCGCGGATTCCAAGTCAGCCAATGTAAAAGCATCATAATAGCAAGACATACAGTATCGTCGGCAATGATGGCCATCGCGTCGTCTAAGCAGCCGTCCACGCTTACATCCGCGTTGGCCGTTACGCGGACAAGCAGAGCATGAAGAGTGAAAGATAGTATATGCAGCTGAGGTCCACGCGTGAGAGCGCTTCGTAGTTCGCTGACTGCTATGCCCAGGTAAGCTGGCCCGAGGAAAGATACTATATTTACTATGGTAGTCCGCGTGAGATCTCTTGTATCTTGTGCCTTGCTGCGAAGTATTTGGGCGAGTGCGGTAATCAAATTGGCTACGTCTGCTCTTTTATCATCTTCTGGCAAGTACTGGACCACACTAGCTATTCCTTCTGCCATAGGCACACGGAGCGCTTCCTCTGATTCTTCACGCTTCTCCAGAAAAGCCATCAACCGGGGTAAGAGCTTTCCAGACACGGTTGGTAGCAAGGCGTGTGCCGATGGCGAGTCGCTGGTGAGATCGAAGTGGAAGCTACGAAGGATGCCGACAGCTGTACGGACGAATGTGCGTTGTCCTTCGCGGCCTTCGAGGGCCAGCTTGAGGTATTGCTGAAGAAGACGATTGTACGTTGACCATTGCAGCTGTTTTGCCAGGCGGCCTACACACTGTATGGTCTCATTTACGAGATCCAGACCTTTGCTTTCATCGGCTGAGATAATATTGTGGCTTATGAGCGGCAGGATGATATCGAAGATGACTTTGCCAGAAAGATGGCCTGCTTCGGCCTCTTCAGCCAGCCTCTTCAATGCGCGAATACGGCGATGAATCTGCACGTGAAAGATATTGTTGAAGAAGCTCGCCTCGCTTTCGCCCTGCAGTAGGCACCTCAGTTCTTCGATCTCTGCTTGACCCGACATTCCTTCGACAGCTGCCGCCAACACGGATACGACCTCCGAGCGTACGAGCTCCTGCTTTGCCTTGATACCAAGCCGGATTCCAGAGAAGAGCACTCGCGAGAAAACTAATCGCATCTCTGGGTCGAGACTGATGCCTGCCACTTCAATGAATCTGCGCAAGCATGCATTCGCGTTACTGCGAATCGAGAGTTCCTCCAGGTCCTTCAGGAAAAAGAAGAGACTGTGTAGAGTTGGAACCCATTGCACTGGAGTCAAAGTCTTGTACTCCAGGGCGTGTAGTCGAGAAAAGGCAGCAAGACGTCGGTCAAAGTCCGGCTCTTCCAATCGACGAGCAGAAAAAGAATTGAGCTCGGCCAGCAAGTTTGCTGATGGTCGGATATCCGAGCAGGGTACTGCCAGAGCATCCAACGCTTGTACTAAGGCTTGCCGTGCCGGCCGTGTCTGTAGAGTCGCAAAGAGTGGCGCTAGAACATCGTACGTAGCCTTGACGTTTACATCACCTGTGAGGTGCACTGAGGAATCGATGCACAAGGGAACGATGGTGCGGAGAATCGCCAGGACGTTGGCTTTGACGTACTCCGGCACAGTCCGAGCCGGCTTGCGCAGGATCACCAAAAGCAGAGGAAGAAAAGCTGAAGCATCGCTGCGCTCTCGTATAGAAGGAGCTAGCGCAGAGAGAAGCGTAATCTGCTGTAGAGCTAAGCGGTCCCTTGAGTTGAAAGTGGTGCTAGCCTTGCCCATAAGGACTGCCAGATTTTGCAAGAGGCGCGGAAGGTACGGGCGGATGATGTCTGCGTGCGTGGTGTTTCCTTCTTCTTCTGCCGACTGCACCAATATGCGCTGCACAATGTCGAGAACAGATGCGACGACGGGTGATTTGACGTTAGGCACAGAAATGCAGTCATAGAGAGCGGGTAGTATCGCCGGATCGGTGTCGACCAACAAATATAAGAGCTCAGCGTGCTGGGACCAGCAGATGAAGAGTTCCATGAGTGCCGAAGGTGACTGTGCATTTTCGACCGCGAATGTAGGTATTCTTGGCTTGACTAGGGAGTTGAGCAGGGAGTCCAGATAAGGCGCATAATCAAAATTTGGCTTGTATGCGAAGAAATTGACAAGACGTTTCAATGCGAGTTGACGGATGCGCCGGGCTTGCTGATCATGGAAAGTGTCGAGAGAAGCTGAGGTGGTGGGTTGGGCATGATAAGCAAGGTTGAGAACTACAGGGATGAGGTCCCGCCAGCGATGCTCCACTTTGCTACCAAGACTTTTGAGGACATCCGCAAGCAGAGAGAGGAAGCCAATCTGTCTAGCAGGTGAGGCGGAAGAAGGGGAGAGAGTGAAAGTGAACGTGGACTCATTGCCACCTCGCTGATCCTCAAAAGGCCCGAGCATAAGGTCAATGAGTACGTTCAGCTCGTCGGACGAGCAGGAGCGGAGCGCCGACAAGACTGCAGATTTGCGGCCAGCTTGAACATGGGCAGCACTTGCTCTCCCTTGGCGACCGCTCATGATCCCATAGAGTATTCTGATAGTGATGGGTAGGACTTCAGCCCTTCTAGCCACTGTTATTTCGCCGCCTTCGGTTGCCAGGGAGAAGTGTAGCAGTTCATCCCGGAATTTGGTCTCATCCAGGAGATTGCGCAGATTTGCTTCGTGAGCGAGTAGGTGAGGGGATTTCCATGTGAGGATGCACTCCAAAGCTAATGTTTGTAAAGCGACATCACCATGTGAAAGCAGCGCTAGGTAATAGTCGTAAAGGTCAGATGATCGATACAGAGCCTTTGGGTTCTTGAACTTGGTAAAGGCTGAAAGCCATGCTTGTAGTCTAAGGCGCCCGGCTCTACCGCCTGCAGCATCCGTATCATCGGACGATGCCTCAGCGAAGTAACGGAAGAATAGCTGGACGACGTCTCGACTATGACGCTCCGTGATAGTGACAAGCTTCGAGCAGAGCTCAAGAAGCTGGCTCTCGTAGTTGGACAGGGCAAGCCTGTCCTCCGTAACCTGAGCCTGCAAAAGATTCATCAGCACGTGGATCACTGCCTGAACGTTCTAACACACCAAAGATATAGATAAACGAGAAGCCACGGCACCGCTGAAATCGTCGAAGTAGACATGGAACCGTTGCGATATGCGAGAATTGTTAGTGCACCGGAACTCGCCTTGCTGCAGGCGATGTAGATCGGTCTCGACAGAGCTCGCTTCCGAAGTCCACGCGACCGGACGTTGCACGACTAGCAGATTATTTTGGCCAGTAATTGCCTTCTCGAGTTCGCTCATAACCAAGGCCCACACCGTATCTTCCACCGGAGACTTTTGCCCCTTGATGGCTGTTTCTAGGGAATCAATTGCTTCGCTCCAGAGCGGCTTAAAGTTGATCTTCAGGGCTGCGATACAATATGCGACTCCGACTTTGAACTCATTACCTTGTGCGTCTGCATTGCGCAGAAGAATGCCGAGCTTTCGAATGTGCATGGCTCGCTCTCGAGCTGACTGTATGGTAAGAGGAGTATTCTCTGCTTCTAGGCACTTGGAAAATATATGTGAAGAGGGATTGCTTGACTGAAGAAGTTGTAAAGCCGACTTGCGCAAAAGTGAGTCGGAGGATAAGACTTGTTGCACCAGTAGCGGAAGACACGTATCAGGCAAACCTTGGATATAGCCACTTGCGGAGAGGCCAGCAAGAGCAGCCATCACGGAACGGTGCCAGCCGTATTTTGCGATAGTCTGCCGAACCACATCAGGTTGTAGACCACCAGCAGCCTTGACAGCTCCCAACAGCTCGAGTAGAGCAGTCACAATGACGGCCGAATTCATTTCATTTGCTTGAAACTCCTCTTTAGCAGCTGTGCTCTTGTCACTGGTGACGATGGCTTTGAGAGCTGCCACAAATGGCTCAATCGCATCCGAGGACATCCCAGCGTGGCTTGCCAACAGTATGCTATCGTAGAGCTCCTTTGTCTGCGCATGGATCAGCATAGCTACTACATTCACGATCTGATGCTCAGCTTACCTGGCGATCGGTCACTTTGCCGTTGTTCCAGCTTACGAGCCAGGTAGCGAAGCGTTGCTCCAGTTCAGCGCTCGTATGTTTAGCCCAGGAAGCTTCTTTAGGTAGGTGACCATTCTCTGCTAGGCGTGCGATGAGCGCAGTGCAGTAAGATTTGTCCATTGTAGCAAGATCGGCGAAAACCAAAGGGGCCAAGAAGTCTTGAAAGTATGGCCATTTCTGCTCGGAAAGCGTCAATACAAAGCTCGCAGCCAATGCCGGGTGCTGCAAAACAAATGTTAGTATGACATGACACAGGAGAGCGCCTCGACTCACGGTACTGTGTAGGTTCCACAAGTTCTGCAGAAGGGGCCGACCTTGGTTGAGCATACTCTGCAAGGAGGGCGCCACGAGTAGCACTTTGAGAGAAGTTTGCACTAGAGGCTCCAAAGTCCCACTGTCTGATGACTGAGACATCGAACGACATGTCGCCAGCATGCTCAATTTGGCAGCCTCTGATATTCTTGAGCCTTTCCGAGTACCGGCAAGAACGCCGACCAAGCGCAGGAGCAGTAAAGTCTGATAAGGCGATGCATGCGACTGGATTTCTTGTAGTTGGTTGAATGCAGGCATGATAGTTTCGACGAGATCATCGACCAAGCCCACTCGCGAATAGTGAAGAATGGACGTAAGAACGCCTTCTAGAAGTGGCATTAGCTGGTCACTTCGACTGGTTTCTGCATGTTTGATGCATGCGCTGAAGATTGCAGGTCCCTTCGAGTGAAGGTGCATATCGACAGATTTGATGCTTTCGACCAAAACCCACGCGGAACTTTCTGCGATTTTGCCATCGGCGCCCTCGGCTTCGACTTGTGTAAGCAAGACAGAAATAAGACTGCTAAGAGGTTTGCCAGGTTTGGCTTTTCTGACCAGGAAAGCGAAGCACGTCGCTAGAAGCCGTCGCAGATGTGGCCGCGTGGTACTGGAAGACGCGGATTTTGGATGCTTGACGTTGTCCTTGGTGGTGTCTTCCTCGCTCTCGTCTTCGGCAGCTCCTTCAGGATCTTCAGCAGTGCCCTCTGCCATTTCGACAGCTGCGCCTGCATCTTCTCCTTCTGCTGTTTGCTGGCCAGGCGCTTCATCTTCCTCCATCGGCGCTTCGTCTTCTACTTCTTCCTCTTCAGCTGTTATATCATCTCCGTTCACTGCCAAATGCGATTCTGCTTCGGCTGGCGTATCCTGTTTTGGTTTATTGACTATAGTCTTCTGGTCTTTCAATCCTGCTTCCACCCAAGTCCAACATGTTCGCTGGCGCTTTGCGAAGTCTCCCTTGTTGACGAGATCTCCGCCAATTTCGCGGAACAGCCAGACTAGAACTTGGAAGGCCCGTTTGCTTATTTCGGTAGCAGAGTTCAAATCATTGCCGCGGTCTCCAGTAGCTTGCGAAGAAGGAGGATCCAATGCTAGACTGACAATTGACTGTACTATCGGAGTAAGGATACTGTCGAGATCCAAAAGCTGAAAGTCAGGATCCGGCGACAGGGATTGAATGAACGCGGGAATAATGTCGAGTGTGTGCGAAGCGCATAACGCAAGCTCCAAGCGATTCGATGCTGTAAGCGTCTGTACCAGCAGAGAAGCGATTTTGAGGCAGTTGTGCAGAATGAGAGGAAGAGATCGGGTAAGAGGATACATCACGCGGTGCATAGCTTGAAATGGAAGGGATGTATTCAGTAGAGCAAGCTCGGCCAATGCAGACGACATAGGTGTGGCCAGCTGCGGATGCATTCAGTAAGCGTTCAATGGACTCTCTGCGCACGTACCATGGATTCATCTTCATCATTGTCTTCCATGTCGCTGTCCACTGCAGGCGTGTCTTGCTGCTTCTCTTGCACGTCCCACCGACCATATCGTTCGGCTGCATCATCCAGAAGACTTTGAAGGTCCACCGAGATGTCCTTGTAGCGCTCGGCTTGTGATTTGAACTAGATAGAACAGTCAGTATTACACTGAACAGCAGCAGCGGGCGGCCTTACCCTGAAACCATTCTGCTCGACGACTGCCGGCTTTGACTTGGATTTGGACTTTTTCGATGCTCGCTTGCGGGCTTCAGCAGCTTCCTTGATTCGCGCCTTGCGCTTCTCAGACTTGACGTGCGTCTTCTTGACCTTCATCGTGAAGTCATTCGGCCTGTCGAAGTTGGGGGAAGGCTGACGGCTACCGAACAGGTCTTATGCTTTTAATTCGGAGTTTGAGCCTAGCTGCTCGAGATAGTGCAACAGAGATACTGGATGTGGTAGTCAAGGCAGCTGCTGCCTCATAGCTACAGAAGCAAAGGTACGGCAAACACGAACCCCGAAGACACGTGACTCTAACCTTTCGCTTGGTGTTGCGGACTTGAGGTCAGCAAGATTAATATTGAGATCAGCTTCCGTCAGATTGTCAAGCTGACTTGTTTGTTTATGGGACGGATCGCCCTTCGCGACAAGGTGTCGCCATTCGAATTAGGCAGACATGAAACCTTCCCGCTAGCGTGGCCTCATGCAGAAAGCTTTCGTTCCTTGCTCCATACTGTTTACCAATCTGTTAATTGATGCGTCTAGCCAAAGGGTTGATTCCTGCCCAGCTGGACAAGGCGATGGAACGTGCAGGGAGATCGCCTGACAAGGCGTGGTTCGCATTTGATGCCTTCGAATTTCCGGCCGACCTCCCATGCTCCATCCATCTCAGAGCGCGACCACAGATACGATACATCTAGTGTGCAAGCTCGGAAAAATTCCCTTAGCGTATGCGAACGGCCTGCTCTGGGAGCCGAGTCCGCAGCTGACGAGGAAGAATAATGAAGCAAGCTACAAGCACATAGAGCATCAGCAACGATATATAGACATGACGTGATATCAGGTAGGACTACGATGCACAAGTCTGTGGGGTTTCGCCGGAGAGACGAAGACGACGCTCTCTGCAGCGGCCGAGCATGGGGATCATAGGACGCTGCTGCTGTATAAACAACGACACTGCATCAGCGTTCATATGCCCGGTTAACTCAGTTGGTAGAGTGTGTG
>BCII01000007.1:1027863-1038889 GCA_001972285.1 Erythrobasidium hasegawianum | reverse complement strand
ACCTTTGAGGGGTAATCCATCTTCGATCAATTTTTGGACCATCTTCTTCGTAATTTCGGAGACCTCGACAACCTGGAGGATAACCGTTCCGTCCTCTATGAGAGGTATGAAAGACTCTGCGCCTTCTCCAAGTTTCTCCAAAGCTTGGGCTA
The DNA here is from genome assembly GCA_001972285.1 of Erythrobasidium hasegawianum. Lineage (NCBI taxonomy): Eukaryota > Fungi > Basidiomycota > Cystobasidiomycetes > Erythrobasidiales > Erythrobasidiaceae > Erythrobasidium > Erythrobasidium hasegawianum. The sequence continues at coordinate 1,038,737 of BCII01000007.1, read as the reverse complement.
CCTCGGGAATCGAAACCTTGGTGCCTTTCGGGATCGTAAACGAGAGACAGTTCGCTCGTTCTGACGCGATATTCGCAACAGTAGATGCCACAGCGTTATCGTGCTTGACTCTTGTAGCGGTAGCGTACGATTTTTGTTTTGACATATTTTGCCCCTTTGCCGAGCATGGGGATCATAGGACGCTGCTGCTGTATAAACAACGACACTGCATCAGCGTTCATATGCCCGGTTAACTCAGTTGGTAGAGTGTGTGACTTTTACTTTACATCGAGTATATCACAATGTCGGGGGTGAGCTGCTTCCCACTTTAATCGCCCGCCCACGGCCATATTAACCATACATTCATCCAGGATCGAGACCCCCATTGGGCGTTTACTTTTTTGTTGCATCTGGCGGCATGCCTTCCTTTCGATAATGCCCGCCTGCTGAGCAGGCCTTCGAGGTCCAGTGTCCCTTCATTTTGGCTCGGGATAAGCTCCATCACCGTAGCATGCATATACAAGCAGCAGGCACCACAGGGAGTCCGGGCAGGATCAGGAACATCCGGTTGGCAGGTTATCAGCTTTTTGAAAGCCAATCTCCTCTCAATTGACTGCTGGCAATGGCTCGAGCACAAGCTTCAGTGTCGTGAGGGCCTTGCGTCAGTAGAAATCCCTTAGCACGTTAAAGGAGCTGTCGATCCTGCTCGGCATGCCGATGATTGCCGAAGAATCTTGTCAGAGGAGCTGGTTGCAAAGAACTGGTCTGCGAATATGTTGAGGTAGCATTACAAGGTCAAGTCATCGCTACCTTTGCTGATGGGCTGGATTAGGATTACTATTGCGATACACCTTCATGCATCCGTGTGTGTACCGATCTAGCCATCCAGAGCGCCTCGTCAATACCCTCTGGCGCGCTGGTGCATCGGCCTATGCTATTTTCTGTCGTTTCTGAGCCATTCGAGAACCTGATCCGCACTTGCATGCGTGGGAAAGACTGGGTACCACACTTTAATGATGCGCGTGCCCTCGATCGCAAGGGTAACCCGCTTGGTCAGATCCCTGCCCTTCCAGTGCATTGTGGGGATATTGAGAGCCTTTGTTAAGTCTAGCTTCTCGTCACTGAGCAGCTCGTACGGAAGATGTAATCTCTCCTTTGCTTCCTGTTGGTAGGCGGTATCCTGCGTGCTTAGGCCGTACACGTTGGTGACGCTGGCCGACTGGAGATCCGTCATGGCATCTCGAAAAGAGCAAGCCTGGGGTGTGCAACCTCTTGCACCTGGGATGGCATTCCATTCTTCCGGGACGACCTCACCCGGAGCGCCGGTTCTAGGATAGCAGAAGATGATAGACAGGCCATCCAATGTAGACAGATCCAAATAGTGGCCATTAGTAGCTTGTAGCTTCACGGCAGGGAGACTGGCACCTTGCAAGTGATTGCAGGCGCCGTCATCTTCGGGTACAGGAAGACCAGCAGGAACCGTAGTATCTATATCATGTGTCAGTCTATGTACGGCTCGCAAAGCAGAAGAAAAGCTACGCTGCATGTTCAGAGCGAATTGGCCTCACTTGAGCCTGTTTACTCGACTCCAATATCGCTTTTTTCGTTTACGTTCGCAGCTGTTCACCAACTACATAGCCTCAGCTGAGGCACTGCGCTGTACTCGTACGCGCTTCCCTCACCGGTACCTCGAAAAATCTGGATTTGCGCGAAGACAACCCTGTTGGCACAAGGATCCACCCAAATGCCACGAAGGCTTCGCAGCAGCCAGAGCACACTCTTTACATACTTCGCATTAGTTCTACAAGTCCCACAATGGTGCCAGATCGCTCCTCACGCGGTCTTGGCCGCACCTCCCAATTCGCAAAACAGGCCTCAAATCGATTTTGACGCGCTGGGATCCGTTGCAATTGCAGGCGCATTCGATGCGATCCAGCTGTACGACTCCCAAACAAGCTATATACCACCGTACAACAACTCTCAACCCCAAGCGTCACTCATTTCAGTCGATCATTCCGGTAGTGCAAGCCGTTTAGCAGGCGTAGCTGGACAGATATACGCTATAGCCCAGTGCAGCGATGAAGAAGTGTACGTGGGAGGGAAGTTCACTACTCTTGAGGATGGAACAGCTGCAGCGAATTTGGCTGTTTACAATACCCAAAGCCGTTCGATCACCTCGGTTCAGCAAGGAGTGGACGGACCAGTATTTGCGCTGGCATGCGATGTCAACGAGGGCAAACTCTATGTCGGCGGGCAGTTCACAAGGCCAGTGGGCAGCGGAGCCGAATTCAAGGGAGGAATAGCAGTGTTGGACGTAAGGGCGAAGAGCTGGAGCGCGCTGCCTTTTGGTGGTCTTCCTGGCGATGATACAATCGTTCATTCCCTTCGACTATCGAATAGTACGGGTACCTCTCGATCTCTGTATGTGGGCGGCGACTTCTCAACATACTGGCTCGAAGCTACTTCAAACAACACAGTTGTGATCGCCGCTGGAACAAATGGGACTATTGAGATGCAGCCATTCAACGGCACCGCCAACAGCAATTCAACTGTCACTGTCCCTGCATCTTTAGGCTCGAGCTTGGTGCCAATTGCCCTTACGAGTGCGGAAGTAACCTCATCAGACAGTACAGGCAACCCTCAATACAACGATGCCACCAGTATACTATGCCCAGCTGGAGAAGATGGGTCAGACCGCTCAACATGGTTAGCTCGCGCAAACACAGTGGGCAGAATTACAGCCAGGCTATACACACCTTTGGAAGTTGGAGGCTTCCGTATCGGCAACACCAACGTCGGAGGCGCAGGAACAGAGACCTTCAGGTAAGAAAGAATATATTGTATTGAACCGAGACTGACATTTTTACGCAGCATTGTCGCCATTCCCACCAATGAGGTGCTCACACTGTCATACAGAACTGAACCTACCTCTTCGTCGTCTGCTCTATCGACTTGCTCCACTTCGTGCCCTCTTTCTCACGATACATCGATTTCTTACGAAGATTTCCTCATCTCTGGCTCCGGCAATGGTACAACCACCATCACTGGCTTTGAAATCACTCTGAATACACACTACGGAACGCAGTCTGGCTTGCATCTATTGCAGCTACTCTCAGCGGGCTCCATTTCCTACTCTATCGATACACAAAACACAGGCTACGGGCAGGGCGTGTGCTCAAGCGGGCCATATCCGGTGTACGGAAGGTCATCCAGTACTCACGTCGAGACGAGCAGCATCCCATGGAATCATCACGATGTGCCATCAACTGTAGTTTCTGGCACTGGCGAAGGCATGATCTGCGCACCTACGCCTGTCGATACAGATCCCGAAGATAGTGCAGTCGCAACCTGGTATCCCTATGTTGCGCAAGACGGCACCTACGACATATCGTTCTTTACTCCCGCCTGCTCGTTCGATGCTACCTGTGGCCAACGAGGCTTCGTGGATGTTACTGTCGAGATCACTGGAACAAGTGCTACTACTACGCAGACGACTACTATAGATCAAGAAGTGACGTTCGATACCTGGAACAACATCTACACCGGCACCGTCGACCCAATCAGCCAAAATCAAGAAGTCAAAGTTACTATGCGTCTGTCCAGCTCAAGACGTGCCATATTGGCTGCCGATAAAGGCGACAAGTATTATCTCATAGCGGACAAGGTTCTCGTTATCGCAAAAGAGACCAATGGAGGAGGTAGTACAATCGTCAAAGTAGGCACTGGCGCGAATCAGGTTGACACCGACGCACCTGCGAACCGAAATATCGCATACACTAGAGGGTATGGTGTCTGGGAATGGCCGATCGGCTCTACAAGTTCTGCTTCGCCGACTATCGATGCTACCTCCCGATCGGCACAGTCTCTGCCACTACACTCCTCTGCTACGGACTTCGACGACATCGGCTTTGCACTCTCCTCGGGCTCTAGTGTATTGAACATACAGCAGAGCCCTGATGGCGCATTCACAGCTCTGATGGGCAGCTTCAATTATACCACTTCAGCTCTATCAGCACAATCTATTCTGCTTATGGCTTCAGGCGGTCTTTTGAAAGTACCGAATGGCGGCCTTTCAGGATCGGTATCGAGCGCAGCAATCGCGGGTGGCTATCTGTACGTTGCCGGCGACTTCAACAGCACTGCCGATGGGAGGGTGAATGGCCTCGAAGGCCGGGCGCGCACGCAGTATGCTTCGCTGTTGGGAGTATGGGAAGCTGTGCCGGGTTCATCAGGCGATGCGCTGGCGACGTCGGTAACTTCTCTAGGGGACGATCTGCTCTTCGCTTACAATGGCCAGCCAATCAGTATATGGTCTGCGAGCAGCGCGGCGGAGCTTTCTGGCTTGAACTCATCCACTACAGGAAGCTTTCCGGTAGGACAGACTGCCCTGAATGGTCAAACCGCGTATCTCGCTGGCGACCTGCAAAGCCTGAACGAAATGCTGAGCTCGCCTATAGCGATGCTGTCGAAAGCGGGCTTGGCAGGAAGACAGCTACCTTTCGATAGGACGGCTGCTTCAAGCTCTCCCACATCTGTAGCGCCATCGTCTGCAACGTCATTGGCTTCATCCAGCGCTGCTCTGACGAGCGGTCTCAAGAACCGCCTTTCACGCCGCCAGGCCACGTCAAATGTGCTTGCTGTGCCTTCGTCCTTACCCTCGTCGAGTTTCAGCAATACAACAGGCCCTACAATATTGGCTTCCACCTTCTGGACGAATAGCTCCACTAAAGAGGAAAGCAACATAATTGGAGGACGATTCGCTTTGAATGGTGGTGCTACATCCAACGTGGCTGTTGTTCAGCCCGATGGCTCTGTTCAGCCATTGTTGGCCGAGCAAGCGTTCGGCGTAATGCGTCAACTGCTCGTCATTCAGGATACCCTCTGGCTGGGAGGAGATTCGTCGGAAGTTGACAAAGCCCAACCTCTCTATTCTTACAATCTCGCTACCGGCGCTCTCAATGCATTTCCTCTGTCTCCCTCGGGAGATGCGTATATTACCGCTCTGCTGCAAAAAGACGATAACACGGTAGTAGCAGGCTACTTCAGCTCCGTTGCTGGCGTGTCGTGCTCTTCCATCTGTGAATTCAACAGTGCAAGTCAAAGTTGGACGACATACAGCGAAGGCCTACGGGGCGTCGTTTCTAGCATGGTACAAGCAGATGTGAGTTACTTCAGGCGGAAGCTGATGATCTAGCTGACCATCTCTCAGTCTCAATTGTTTGTTGGCGGAACTTTCGTAGCCAACAACACATCATATTACTTGAACGTCTGGAACTACGAAACGTTGTCATGGTCAGCCGTCTCGTCGGATGATATTCCGGGCATCGTCACCACTATTACAGCAGATGGTGGTCATAGCGTCTTCGCAGCTGGTACCTCGGCTAGTAGCGGAGAAGCGTTCCTTGCGCGGTGGGATGGCTCGTCCTGGTCAAACATCGGCATGGACCGGACTGGCGACCCAAATGCAGTGACCACAAGAGTGCAGCAAATGGCTGTTGTCCCTCTGACATCAGGTACCGACGCCGCAAATGGGGTATTTGCATCGCGCGACCGGGCACTGCTGGTCTCCGGACAGCTGAATTTGCAAGATGTGGGAAGCGTGTCATCTGCCCTTTTCGATGGCGCCAACTGGTACCCGTACCTTCTAACATCGACCACGTCCGGTGGAGCGGGTGCTTTGGCCGGTATGTTCTATGCAAAAAATAACAAGACCTGGTCCAGAAACAGTAGGCAGCTTCCTGCAGTATGTAAGTGCTCACGCTGAAACTTCTTGGCAGACCATCTCGCTGTTGGGCTGGTTATCTTGATATCAATCGCAATCGCCCTCGGCATCATCTTCCTCTGCGTCTTGATCGCTCTGGTCATAACGCTGAGCACACGCACCGAGGAGCAGCGGTCTTATCCTATACCCATCGTGCCTCCGTATGACCCCAAGTTCGCGACAGGCACGCCTTCAACATCACCCTTACCCTACGCAGCAGCCTTCGCAGCAGCAAACCAAGAGAAATCAAAAGGCAAGACATCGACTGGAGTGCTGCAGACTTTAGGCGCAGCTACAGCTGCTCTGTCAGCTGGACACCCGCATGGCGCTTCTGGAATTGATGCACCTGCTATGTCCCGAGATCGTGGTCAATCGAACAGTACGAGACCGATGACCAGCTCGGAGGACGAAAGCATGTGCGACCATGACGATATGGAAGAAGGCGACGACTCGCTGCCTCTCAGAGGCGTACGCTATTCATTCGATGCTGAAAGGGAGGAAGAGTTGAGCATCTCAGCGGGCGAGATGGTTGAGGTGAGCGAAGATCGTGGAACAGCTGGTGTCCGATGACTGACTGATGGCATGTACAGATTCTGGACGAATCGGATGAGCACTGGCATATAGTCCGACGAATTCGAGACGGGCGGCAGGGACTGGTTCCAAGTGCTTTCTTAACCTGATATGTGATGGAACCATGAGGAAGTTATCTGACGAAAGAGAAGTGCTCACGAATATCTTTACGCATCTTGCAATGCTCAGGAATAATAATACTTAACGAAGCAGTGCATCGTCGTTGTTTTATTAGAAATAATCTGCTTTTCTGTCAGCTGCCAGCAGCCTGCATTGTGTTTTATAGTACCTTTTCTGCTTAATGCTCACAACGCGCAAGGGCCCTGATTCGATTGACTGACGAATCAAGTTTGACTCCACAAGCCCTCTGTGTAGCCGCTGCAGGCCACTCTTGCAGCATGATTGTATGTACTGATCCATCATAATGCCGCAATAGGCACTCTGAAGTACCAACTGGTGCATTCCGAAAGACGACCGGTTGAAGTGTAAGATCTACGAGACGCGTACAAAGTCACACCTCTGCCAACTGGAGTTAACCGGGCATATGAACGCTGATGCAGTGTCGTTGCATATACAGCAGCAGCGTCCTATGATCCCCATGCTCGGCCGCTGCAGAGAGCGTCGTCTTCGTCTCTCCGGCGAAACCCCACAGACTTGTGCATCGTAGTCCTACCTGATATCACGTCATGTCTATATATCGTTGCTGATGCTCTATGTGCTTGTAGCTTGCTTCATTATTCTTCCTCGTCAGCTGCGGACTCGGCTCCCAGAGCAGGCCGTTCGCATACGCTAAGGGAATTTTTCCGAGCTTGCACACTAGATGTATCGTATCTGTGGTCGCGCTCTGAGATGGATGGAGCATGGGAGGTCGGCCGGAAATTCGAAGGCATCAAATGCGAACCACGCCTTGTCAGGCGATCTCACTGTACGTTCCATCGCCTTTTGCATGCGCTTGAAAGTAAAAGGGGGGCACACTTTGGTTTCAGTCGGGTTTGTGACAGGTCCCCGGCATCACGGTTCGCATATGATTGTTGTTGTACGGTCCGCACAGCTGGATGGAGCGTGTAAAGAGCCTGCCTGCATTATCATAGGAGAAAGACAAGGTATGGACATTCGCCATCGCTGGAATGTTACGCCGCTTTCGTATCCCTTCGAAAGGGAATCGTACACCATGTAATAGAGAATGCATACACTCCCACTGTTCAGCAGCATTGCGGAGGATTAGGAACTACTTAAAGGGGAACCACAATTGCCTGGTTTCTGCACTGAACTGCTTGAGCCGTTTTTCTATGTCGGCTAGCCCGGCCGATCTTTCCTTCAACTGCTGCCGGAGAAGATGTCTTGCTGTATCAGCTTTGATGAAAACTTTCTGCTCGAGTATATGGTCTGCATTAGTCTGCAGCATACACGATCATCAGTGCCTATTCCTCGGCTACGAAGACTTGCACTTACCTGCAGACCGTAGCTCAAACCTTCTTGGGCGCGCTTCCAGTCCTCCCAAAATGCCTTCTTTGACTTGTTCCAGCGCCCTTGCAGCCTCCATAATGCAGTAGCACCGCCTAGCAGACCAACTCCGATTGCAGTTGGAAGGTCTACGCTAACTTCTTGCATAGGTGTCTGTGAAAGAAAGACGGACAATGCTCCCGCTCCTCCAGATATGCCATAAAACTGAAAGACAGCGCTCTGAGCTCGACGCTGAAGCTTCTCGATAGGTCCTCCTGGAGAGATCAGTTGCTTCTTCCTGTCGGCGATAGGCTGTGTTAAGGATGTTTGACGGAGATTGAGCGGAGATGGGTGAGAGGGAGGCGGAAAGCCAAATTGCGTTGAAGGAGATAGGGACATTAGACTGTTCTGCAAAGTTGCGGAGTGCAGGGAGACAGCATGCTCAGGGCGCTGCGTGAAAGTCGCTGGTGGTTTGAAGAGTCCATCCACCAGCTGGGACAGGGCTAGCGAACGCTCGGACAGCCGGCCAGTCTCGAATATGAGCTGCAGAAACCCTCAGCCGCGCCTTTTTTGAAGCATCACAATTTCACACACCTTTCGTTCTAGGCCACCAAAGTAGCTGACCAAAGCATTGGCTAATTCAGGCGCGATGTCGTCTGCCCTTCCGAAAGGCAGCTTCCACCAATGCAGTCTACTTTTCTTGCCTTCAAGCGCGTCTTCCACATCCCTCTTCCCATCTTCTAAAAGTATTACATCTTTCGCCGGTTCTGTATCTTGTTTGGCATTTGCTGGCTGCTGGGTTTTGGCGTGCTTTTCGGAAGATTGAGGGTGGTCTGCTACTAGTTCTTGCAGATCCATGTAGCCCATGTCAGTAAAGCCTAGCTCTATTTGAGAGTGACGCTTGTCTCGTGCTGCCCGCAGTTCCAATTGACCCAATTCGGCTCTCGCATCATGCAGGAATGACTTCGCATCGGCTAAAGACGAGCCGAGTGAGGCAAGAAGGGACGTAACGAGCTGTCGAGCTGTGTCTTCTTGTAAAGAGTGAGATTTTGTTGCCGGTACAGTCGCAATGTTGCTCAAGACTTCCCGGAGTTGCGGGATTCCAGATGATAGAAGGAGGGAAGAGAAGTCACTCGTCTTCTGAATAGCTGAGCCCATGTAGGGCTTCGTCGAACGTAAAAGTGTATTGGCTTCCAGTGCCTGCGAGACATCCAGTGGCATGCTCTGAATACCGGAGGGAGACGCTTCTGCCGGTGCTAGCACTTTCGCATACGGAGCATTGGCAGTCGGCACTAAACGAGGCTGTAGGGCAAAGACATTCGATCTCCTGCTCAGACGTGCTAGATCCGACTTTCTCTGCGGTGTTGAAGCCAAAAGAACGATGTCGGCCGCATGGATTGCTGTCCAGGTGGAAGGCTGGAGAGGTGCAGTCGTGTCTGAGGAGTATAAAGAGTCAATACATATCGCCTTTGAAGGTGGATAAGCTAATACCGACCTTGATGCACCAGTTCCTGTATCTCGATATTCGCTTCTTTCAGCCAAGGTGAAGCTACTGAAAGCTTATTGCCTTCCTGTGACGTCGAGGTCGCATATTCGATGCTCGTGCTGCTGTTGCGAACCTGTCTAGCTTTCAAGGTCTTGTAGGCTGTTTGATCAGAACTCAGAGGGTCGTCCAGCAATGCAAGCGAGATATCTGCAGCTTGTTGATACGAGTCGGACAGGACTGCGGTCATACTCTGTCAGTCTTGTGACTACAGACTGGCTTCGCGGGGGTCTCGACTGACTTATAACTTTAGTTTTCCTGGCCTTTGCAGCTTGCAGATCTTCAAGCGCATATTGCAAGCGTGTCCTCCATTCCTGCTCTTCTTCTATCCCTCCATCATGCGCGCTGAACGCTATCTGTCGGCTCTTCCCGGTCGCGCTTTCGAGCAATGCCGACAGGTCTTTCAGCAGGCGTATGAGCTGGATCCGAGATGGGCTTGAGGCATCTGGAGGTGCTGATGGTCTTGTAGATGGAGTTGCTGCGACTTGCGAAAGACTTCTGCTTGTCTGCAGCCCTTTGGCGAGCCGCTTTCTCAGACTCTTGGCTGCAGGGGCGCAAGCTCTGCATGTCATCGAGGATATTGCAAGCGATTAGGATGGATAAAGTGGGCTATGCTAGCAGTTGTATTGGAGCATATTGAAGGAACAGAAGCCAAGGAGGGTCGGCTCGTTGCTGTGCCTCAAAGTCAAGCCAACAACTTTGCAAAAAGCTTCAAAAACAGCACAACAGCTTGCGGACGGCGGAGAGACGTTGTACTACTACCCTCAAATGACAGGTAAAGATGCCAAAAAACAAACAAGCATTGACTGGTGGGGGGTTCTGATGAAGAAGGTAAGGACGCGAAGGAGGAAAACGCGAGAAGAGAGTAAACACACCGAACCCTCGACCTGCTCTGGATTCATACATATAGTGTGCTGACGAACTAGGCGTTAGGGACAGACAGAGGATCATGCAGAGGGGACTGGCGTACAAAGAGCCGTGATAACCACTACACCAACCTGCCGCAAAGCTCGATATTTGCCACACAGACCTCACCCAAACTGTACTGATACTACCGCCAAAGCAGCTGCTGCTTTCAACGAAAAAATGTCAAAACAAAAATCGTACGCTACCGCTACAAGAGTCAAGCACGATAATGCTGTGGCATCCGTGGTACCGAATATCGCGTCAGAAAGGGCAAATTGTCTTTCCTTTACGATCCCCAAAGGCACCAAGGTTTCGATTCCGGATGTAGCCCAGGCCCTAGAGAAGCTAGGAGAAGGCGTGGAGTGCTTCGTACCGCTGATTGAAGACGGTACAATCATACTACAAGTCATAGAAGACTCAGAAAATGCAAAGAAATTGGTCCAAAAGATGATCGAAGATGGACTACCCCTTAAAGGCATTACGGCAATGATTGCCAAACTTCCTCAGGCTGCAGCTGGTGGAGAACGTGTCGCAGGACGCATTCAAGACTTCACACCCACCACCATAGGAATAGCCGCTCTCAAGGCTCACCTCGAGAAGTTCGGTGACCTTATCAGCTTCCGCCTCAATCACTATGCGGGTACACGCATTTACAATCGTACAGCAGATTTT
>BCII01000007.1:971234-1022493 GCA_001972285.1 Erythrobasidium hasegawianum | reverse complement strand
ACAAATTAGAAGCGATGCAGTTCCCTACTCGACATAAATCCCATACGCTTGTATGCTACTCTTGTTCATTCGCTGTATAGATTAACTCGTACAACGCGACTATATACACAAAAAAAAATTACTCCGTGTCCCGGTGGTGGGAATGTCAGATTGTATAGATTGTACGAGATCGCGAGTGCAACACACTACTGCAGAATTTCTACCCTCTAGTTGTTACGACGTGCGCTCATGGGGATCAGCCAAATCTAGCCAATCTAGCATTTCGAATGTCTTCAGCAGTCATAGGCTTCTCCTCTTCTGGCTCTTCCTCGTCTTCCTCCATAGGTGTATCTTGCGTGTGACTGCCTTCCAGACTCGCTGCTATAGCTGCTGCCAATTCAGGGTCTTCGTCCATGTAGGCCTCGCTTGCTTGAGGAGCTGACATCTTTGTTGGAACATAGCCAGACAGAGAAGCTTCGATGGCTTTATTAAGCTCTTCGTCCTCGTTTCCGAAGCCTGACGATAATACAGGGCCATGCCCGGAGCTCGTGAAAAGCGTCTCGTCGTCCAACATGGCCTGACTGGCTCTATCTTGTGCTTCAGAACCACTTGTCATGCCAGCCGTGATGCGGGCATTGTCGGCTATCGAGAACACCTCGTCGTCTGCTCGACACGCCGGAAGGGTAGCATTGACCAGGCTTCCATCTTCCGAATCAGAAGAGAGGACGACAAAGACGCTATACCCTTCATGTTCGGCCTGATCGATCTGCAGACCGAGATAGAGAGGCGAGACGTGTTTGGGAGCCGGATGAAATGAGTTTACTGTAGATCAATCAGTCCCAACCCCTTTCTGCCTTGTGTTCCGCGCTTACAATCGAAAAAGAAGTGCTTGCTGTGGCCGAAACGACGGATGCAGAACCAGTGCTCCTTGAAGTTGAAGACGAACGCTTGCTGTTGCCTATAACGATACATAAGCTCTCTGCCTATCTCTGCAAGTGCATCACTTACTCGGGGGCGGCATGCAGCGGTCTCATTCGCTCACTTCTCCAGCGTACGAGCTGCAGGCTGAAAGGCTTGAGTGCTTCGTCCATTACTTGTGAGCTGAAGAAGCCAGAGTCGTCCATCTGGCACGAAAGCAAGTCAGCATATAATCCCCTATTTGGGTTCGAGACGCACATTTCTGCTTCTGTCGGCGTTGAGATTAGAGCGTCCAGCACCAGGTGGGGACGGCTGTCTTCTTGTTCTTCCAGAACTACTTGATGCTTCCATCTCTTGTGGAGCTTGCATAATATCGCTGACTCCATGAGCCTGAGCTTCGAGTTCATCCAGCTGTCTCGCGAGGTCTGCCAAGTCTGTGGCTTCGAAGATGTGGTCTTGTAAGAGCGAGTTGAGACAGTGCTGTGCGCACAGACTCGAGTCTGGTTCCTGCTTCTCGTGATAAATGACGGACGAGATCCTATCCTTGAGAGACATGGCAAGGGCTTATAGAGTGTAGAGAGGAAGAGATGGAGGGATTAAGGAAGCTGGGTGATACTGCTGAGCGAGGGGGAGATGCGAGGTGTAGGCCTGCTTACGCCGGTCGAAGCTGGCGCGTTTGTCTGGCTAGAGTGAACGCCCTTCGCTTGCTGATCCAGGTGTCACTATACTCTGATAGCCTTGCACGCAAGCCCAGTCGGCAATGACGGAATCGAAGGTACTTTCAAGTCAGTCGGTCCTGACGAGAAAGGTGGGGAGGTCGATATACGTGAATTGAGGCGAGATTCAGAAAGAATAAAGTAGCCCGCTTGCATCCTATATCGCAAAGTGCATCTCTAAGTGCTATTTTCTTTGACCTTGTCTTGAGTTGCTTGTTGCACGTGTCTGTCGCCTTGCTCTTCTTCAGACTGAAACACGATGAAGATCAAACTGAAAAGGTACAATCCAGCGCCGCCGACAGCTTCGACGTCTGCTTTGCCTTCTCCTGCAGGTTCTGCGCCTCCTCCTCGCGTTCATCCTATTCCTCAAGCTTCTCAGCTGTATCCGCACCTTCAACCTGGACCTCCTCCTGTTTCAGCCAATCCAGCTCAGCCAGTTCTGCGCAATGATGGTCCGTTTGCTTCACAACACCGCTTTTCTGCCAACGGAGCCGGCCATCAACAACCACAAGCTATGGTCCAGCCAGGCTCACCTTCTGGCTCTTCAAGAGCCAGCGAAGACTTCTTGAACGCGCCTCTACCCTTACCTGAGAGTTCTGGAGACGAGTATGAAGAAGATGAATATGGCGAAGATGGCACTGTGCGAACGGGATCCCGCAGAAAACACTTTGACAGCCAGTCACCCCGGCCGCAGAGAGAGTCTGGAAGACAGGCTCGGTCGCAGACAGGCGGTAGTATGGAGCCACCTCAGTTCTTCGAGCTTCCGCAAGTGAAACATAGGGAACAGCAGCAGCCAGCAGATGCGACGAAGAGGGGCCGAGGTCGACCTCCGAAGGGCAAAGAAAAGGACAGAGATGGAACATTCCACGTCAAGCTATGGAATCCGAACAAGGGCAAAGCAAGAGCGAGCCCAGATGTAGTAGAAAGAGACGACTCGATGGATGTAGACGAAGCTGGGAGTCAGGCGGACTTTGACGAAGATGGCGTCAATACCAGCATGAACGCTTCAAGAGATGCTTCGCAAGCTCCAGGAAGTGGGGCGTCTACGCCAAATATGTTTTATTCGGATGGCAAGAAGCGGATAGGAACGCCGACTGGCAGAAATGACAGACCGAAACTTGCCAAGACGAAGGGAAATGGTCTGGCGCCGGACGAGGCTAATTTGCCTATAGATGAAGAGGGCGAGAAGAAGATTGATGCGGCTGGTAATCTGTTAGGAGGTGGGCTGTGATTCATCGGGCGTCTTCGAACAATCAAGCTGAGTGTCACAAATCTTTCGCAGGCCGTGAATACAAAGCATCAACGTTCGTATCGAAAACGAAAAAGAACGCCGGCAAAGTCTACATGCTAGCCATAGACGCAGCCAGATGTGCAGGGTTTCGAGACTCTCTATATTTCTTCCGGCGCAATCCTTGGATAAACAAGATCAATTGCTCGCAAGAAGAGAAGGATATATTGATTAGTGTCGGGAGGCTACATACGAATCTGAAGTCTAGACAAGTCACGATAGTCGCCGCGGGGAATTGCTTCAGGGTTTTCGGAGCTAGATTCGTCAAGAGTAGGTTACTCACACGGACATAGTTCGAGTGGGCCATCGGACTGACTCGTTACTACAGACGGCAAGAACGTTATTGACGACTATTACGAAGCCGCTGCGTTAGCGAAAGGTCTCGTGCCAGGCTCTCCAGCGTATTCCGAATCCTACGACCCCGAAATCGACAATACAACACTTGCGATGCCCAAAGTCGGCGGTTTCGCAGCCAAACGCGGACCAGGCAGACCTGCCTACATGAAGATAGCCGAAGCGTTCGAGATGGCAGGGGCGACGCCCGCGATGACTCCTGATGCGCAAGCAAAGTTTCCTGTTCCAAAGCCTGCGAAAGATGGAGGAGCAGAGTCTTCCGATGAAGATGATGGAAAAGGCGGTCGAAGAAAGAAGAAAGGCTGGCGATTCCGCAAAGACAAGCAATCTCCTTATCACCTCTTACAGATTCCTAAAGCCTATAATGCGACTGTGTTTGGTACGGTAGGAGGACAAGCGACTCCTCAGTTTGGAGGGAACGGACAGGCTCCTTTCGGAGAGCAGTGGGAGAAGTCAAAAGCTAGGAAACCAGCACCTCACATGAATGGCTATAACTGGATGTCGGAATATGCGAAGATCACGCGAGAGAGGAACAGAGCTTATCTGCATTTGGCGAAATCGTATTCTGCTCATCATACTATCACGTTAGGCAAGACTGTCGAGAGAGAAGTGGAAGAAGAGAGAGCGGGAATGTGGGAATTGAGCGGAAGTGAGGGAGAGTATGAGAGCTTGCAGGAGTATAAGAAGAGGGAAAAGATCGAAAGTGGAGACGAGGGTGATGAACCTGATGATAGGAAACGAGGGAGGTCACCAGCTGCTGCAGATACTGTGACGAAGTCAATCAAGGCCGAAGCTGGTGATGAAAGCACCATGAGCGTCGACTTGGTCAAGGGAGGTGAAGCAGGATCAGAGCCGGCTAAGAAGAGAAGGAGGAGAAGATCGCCTATACGTGGCTTCTACGACGAGCATACTCGACTGCCGCAGATCCGGCTCGAAACTCAGCCTACAACGCTTTTGTCTTATGATTGGCAAGGCATTACTCCCAAAGTCCAGTCGGACAACCTCCATGGACCCACGCCGCTGATCACGCAGCAAGCTCTCATTCGTGCAGGGGCAAGTACACGATTTCGATCGTTTGCATCTATTCTCCGCTAAATCCTGTGTGCAGATTGCGACTATCGAGTACTCAATGGAGTATCCGCCCAGGACGCGTGATGCGCTAGTCAAGGATGAAGAGAATGTACTTCAGGACATATAGGCTTTAGTAGGCGATTTGATGTTTTCCAATCTGCTTGCTGCCGGAGCCAGAGAGCGTTCCTCAAAGCCATCCGTGATGCCGTAGTGTAGTCTTATCACAGTCTCAACATACTATAGCTGTTACGCTCCTGCAATCGCTCTCTGGTGCCTTGATACTTTCTATGACGTAGCCCCGATTATTCGAGGGCGGAAGGCCGACTTTTTGGCTGGACCAGCCTTGCTTCTTTCCCGCTAACTGCAACTTGCACATACACAACAAACATGTCCACTACTCTCGCGTATGTCTAACATCAGATAGCTTGTTACACAATGCTGATGCTCTCGCTGCAGACACGCTGATGGTGGGCTCATAAGAAGAGCTGGGCTAATCGACTTGCGCTGACCTGGCTTCTTTCGCAGCTCACATGGGTCCGTCTTCAAGATGTACATATACTGGATAGCACTAACATACATTCACAGCTGACGGTGATCAACACCCTCACCCTACGAAGCAAGACGAGCACAAGGGACCCAAGCTCGACGAAGGAAAGGAGAACTCGCATGTCGGAAACGACTACCATGACCAGCGATCCCTATCCAACAGGGCTAATGCCGAGAAGGCCCAGGAGAAGCAGGAAAAGAAGGAAGATGAGGCAAAAGCAGAGGCTTTGAAGCACCCTACTTCCATCGCTAGAAGCCACGGTGAGCTTCTCAGCGCGCATGTCACACATCAGCAGGCACCAGAAGTGCTGTGTGTATGTACGTACAGCGCTTACTGACGTTCTGGGTCCGCAGGCAACGAGCCATCCAAGGGCGCTAAAATCGACGAGCAGATCGCCCTCGAGGAAGAGGGTGAGTCAATATATCTGCTCATTCATCACTGACATCTGCTGAACGTACATGTGTTATTTAGCGGAGCTCAAGCGAAAGGGCAAGGCATAAACGTTGTCCCATCCTCATGCAGGACTCTAGAAAGTTCTGGAAGCCAAGGCATACCATTTCTGCAATGCAATTAATCATCATAATAATGGAATGTTAATCCGAGACCTCTTCGTCTATTGCTGTTTGGCTTATGCATGTTGGGACATTGCCTCTCTCCCAAACCGCAACTGTTCATCAAGGACTTGCACCCAATGACACGGCTCGCTCACCAATGAAGGTCAAGATCAAGTCTTACAACGCTGTTGCCAGCTGGCGCTGGGAGATTCGCCAGAAAGACAAACGAGAGGGAGATGCAGCGCTGGGCGACGCGTCGGCGGAGGACAACAACGCCAACGACGACGACGAAGAGGACGTCTGTGGAATCTGCAGAGTAGCATTTGAAGGATGCTGTCCGAACTGCAAAGTACCGGGCGATGACTGTCCTTTGAGTAGGCCTTCTTTCTACATGAGAAGCTGGTGATTTCGGCTGACGTAGTTCTACAGTCTTTGGCGAATGTACACATATCGTAAGAGCACGGGCTTTCTACTTATGCGAGCTTCTAATACCGACAATTGGTCCACTTGCAGTTTCATCTTCACTGTCTTCTGACCTGGCTTAACGCGGTAGCTTTCGGACATTCATGGCCTCATATACACCTTCCAGAGTCACTAATACTCTTGTGTTCACGCCCGCAGGAATCCAGCAAGAATCAATGCCCGATGGACCGGCAGCCTTGGGTGACAGCTGGGCAGTAGCGAGAGATTCGGAGATAATAGACGATTAGATCAATAGGTACACTCGTTGTTGTATTACAACGTCGTTCGTAGCAGCTTCTTTGGTAATTTTGGAAGTGCAATGGTCACCCTGTTCCTTTCGAACATATCTATCCCCATAAGTCCACCCCAAAAGACAAGCATTCGCATTGTCAGGACCTGCTCAGAATTAGCCTGCTATGGCCAGCGGTGCCAGCGGCTCAAGCAGCAGCATCAATGGCCAAAAGACCGCGTCCCAAGCTGCGGACGACGACGAGACAGCTAGCTTGAAGGCATCTGAAGCGGCAGTCAGCCTATACCACGAGAATGATACATCTTCAGACGATGAATTCGAGGAAACCGAGCAGGATCAAGACTATGCAAGCGCGATGGAGTCGGCCTTAAATGCAGATGATGATAACGAAGCTCCAGAGAATGAAGAAGAAGAAGGCTTCGTCTACGATGGAGTTGATGATGAAGATACACAGACGTTCAAGAAGGATGCAGACGAAGGCAGACAAGACTACTCCCAGCGGCTTAGGGGTATTCTCGATGATGACGAGCAGGTGAGTAGTTAAATGCGCAAGAGCTGCCAGCAGTACTTACTCAGTCATGTTCTAGACAAGCGAACAAGACTTGCGAACTCCGACTGGGTCTCAGGGCAAGCCGGAAGCATGTACCTCTCCAGCATCGTCGCAGGATGGTCGCAAGAGTCTAGACAAGCCTGCCCCTTCCTCACCATCTCTATCCTCCTCATCTGCAGCGCTTGCACATCCGCCGAGACTACCGTCATCGTCTTCTACCGGTTCCTGTTACCATGGCCTGCCAAGTCATCCGCGCAGACCGCCAATGAATCCGCTCGTTTCGCGCCTAAGGTCGACTTCTGGAGCACCATCGCTTTCGCATTCATCGTCGTTTCGCTCGCTGTCGCAATCATCAACGCTGCCTGATCTGAACGGCTTCGCAAATGGTAGCCCTAATGCTTCGTTCATCGGCGAATTACCTGCCGATATGCAGAGAGCTCAATTTGCAAGTCGCCATTCGTCCATGTCCAATATCAGCGAGTTCTTGTCACCTGGACATCAACGGCGAGGCAGTCTCAACGGTCAGCAGGGTGTCCGAGAAGTCTCTCCTTCACCGTCAGAGCTCTTTGCAGATACTCCGCAGTCTACAAAGTCACCGGCTCGGTCTCTGCGGTATGCCCAAAATACAGCCTATGTATCTCCATTTCGGTGGACAACGCTTCGCAAAGTCACGTACCGTATCATGCCGCCTAGCGGTGCCAACGGAGCTCCTAACAAGACATCTACTGCACTACTAGGCGAACCTACGGCGATGGCGGCTACCGGCATCATTTGCATAGGCACTGCAAAAGGATGGACTATGGTCTTCGACTTCTCACAGACGCTTCGCTGTGTATGTGGGAATGACAATATCGTAAAGTCGTGTGGGCGAATCACTGCTTTAGCGATCTCATCAGACCAGACATTCATAGCTGTAGGCCACCAAAGCGGTCATATTCATCTTTACGCGCTGGACAAACCTTCGGTTCCCGCAAGATCAGTACAGCCTACTACCATAGATCAAGTCAACAATGGCAGAGCCGAAGGCCATCTGAGCCAGAAGAGCATTATTCAGCATATAGGCTTTGTCGGAGAAAGACACACGGCCATCGTCTCCGGCGATAATCTAGGCCTTGCATTCTATCACTCTTTAGGCAAAGTGTTCGGACTTGCGAACACGGATGTACTGCGGATACTGGGCAAGTACCCTCAAGGCGAGATCAATGCCTCTTCAGCTGCTGCACAGTCATCCAACACGCTGCTCGCGATGCAGCCTCTGCCTCTCGGGACATCCAAGCATTTCAGCGAGGACTATTCTCTGGTAGCTCTGCTTACGCCCGTCAAGCTGGTAGTAGCAGGATTGAAGCCTTCTGCGCGGACATGGTGGAGATGCATGAACCGAGGAGGAGTCGCAAAGAAGGACGACGAAGGCGGTGGCTCTACCCAAGGTTGTGTGGCTTGGCTTCCTGCTATCGATGGCAAAGAATCCATGCTCGCTTTCAGTTGGGATAAGAGCCTCAGGCTAGTCCGGTTGCAACAAGAAACCAAGCTGGGCTACAAAAACGGTTCAAGCAATGGCCTGGAAGCAAAAGATAAAACGAAAGGCAAAGAGCAGACATTGAGGACTTTGCGATTTGTTCCGATACAACCCAAAGCCACACCTTCCGTCAAGCCATCAGAAGCAGCAGAAGAGGAAGCTAAGGTCGTTTATGAGGCCGAGACTCCAATCGTCGCTGTGCAATGGCTAAATGCTCAGGTGAATCTGGCCCTCATCGTATAGACGCCTGTCTAACGTTTCAGTACAGACTCTTATCATCCTCACTGCCCAGCATGTTGAGGTTTTCGACATCGACCACCGTCAACGCATTGAGCGAGCAACATTCTCCGATCAAGACATCTCATTACCGCGCCAGCTGCCGCCACTTCAAGCGATGAAGACCTACAAAGGCAAAGTGTTCCTCTTCGTGAGCAATCATTGCACAAGTGCTTCCAAAGATTTTTGCTGACACTGATTGCTTAGACCGCAACGGATGTCCGCGCTGGTATCCTGCTTTCTTGGGCAGATCGGGTTCTGCAACTTGTTGATGCCGGGGATCTAGTCGCAGCTATCGAATTGACGGTTAGCTACTACGATGGCTCGGGTGTCTTATCAGGAGAGTCGCAGGTCTACAATAGTAATCTCGGGCTGCCGTCCGACCCTGAAGCCAGAAAGGCAATCGTCGAGCCAAAACTACGGGAAATTCTGGCCGCCTCTCTGGATTACGTATTTTCTGAGGAGCGTATGAGGGATAACACGCACAAGGACCCGTCTGGCCGAGGCGTTGATCGGACGCGCTTGTTCGAGACTTTGGTGGATGTTGCCGTTCGAGCATGTCTCGTTACGGAGGACCACGATTTCCTCTTTGAAGATATGTACGAGAGGTATGCTGCCGAAGGCATCGAGGGTATCTTTTTAGCACGCCTGGAGCCTTTCGTCCTGCAAAACCTGCTACCAGCCATACCTACCAATATCTCCCAACAGCTCTTACAACAACACGAAGATAACAACGAGCTTCCAGAGTTGGAAAATCTTATCTGGCATCTGAAGCCAGAGTATATTGATGTCAACCAGGCTGTCCGTCTGTGTGCTAAGCACAGATTATATAACGCCTTGATATACGTCTACACGCAAGCTCTCAATGACTTTGTCGGGCCCTTAATCGAACTGCTTGGATTAGTCAAGCGGATCACCCATCATCGCCAGCAACGGCCGCGATGGCTAGAAGAGGCGGAAGATCCGGACCCTAGCATACTAGCAAAGGATCATGAGATCGAGTCGTCCGTCCAGGACGCATATCAAATCTACGCATACCTGGCAGATTCTCTCGTTGGTCTTGCTCACCCTAGCAAAGAAGCACTTCCCGCTCCCAAGGCCCTCTTGGCCAAGAGGTCCCTTTACTCCTTTCTCTTCTCGCAAAGTACGGTAGTATACCCCGAAGGCAGTCGAAAGGAGATACCGGGATTGTCAGGCCAACCTTTCCCGTATCTGCGTCTTCTCCTACATTTCTATGCAGAAGCCATGCTAGATTGTCTCGACATCGCGTTGGAAGACTCCTACTTGGATGAGGATGCTTCAGGATTTACGCTGGATAGACAACAGATCATAGAATGCTTGCTCGATTTGAGCGAGTCTGGCGACACGACTTCCGCAGATCGCACTTTCATCAATATCTTCGTAGCTCACAATCTCCCGAAGTATGTCCAGTTTGTACATCTGGATGATCAAGCAGCACATCGACTCTTTGTCAATCTTGCCCAAGATCAAGACATGTCAACTAGAGAAGATCGCCAATTAGCCTTAGAATTCCTACTCTCCGCCTACACGCCCGAATATACCGACGCGCTTCTTTCCATGTTAGAAACAGCATCATTCTACAGAGTCCTAGCCTCTATCCACAGATCTCGGCGCAGGTACAGAAAGCTAGTCTCTGTCTACATCCGGGACCCAGACCAGGGCCAGCACATCTTCCACAACCTGTCCGAAGTCGTCTCTCTCGCTGACCAGGCTGGACAACGATCAGAAGTCGAGGATGAGCTCATCTCAGCAGTACCTCAGCTCGTCGAATCGGGTATTGGTGAAGTTGCAAAGCTCATCGAGAAGACTATGCCTTCACGTCATTCGGATGCTCTTGCAACACTGCAAAGTCTGCCACTCCGACAAATGGCATATTTGCGTTCCCTGCTAGATCCGGAATCGGACTCGCATGAGGATGCGCGCACGGGTAGCCTAAGCAGCCTTTCAGAAACACACAAGCTACAGTATGTCGGCCTCATCTGTGAGCACGATCCTGACAGTGTCGTGCCATACCTACGCCACAACAAAGAGCTAGACCCCAGCCGGACCGCCGCTGTTTGTTTATCCAACCGAAGTTACGACGCCGTCATCTGGCTGGAGTCCCGTAAAGGAGATACAAGTGCAAGCCTGAGAACAGCAGACAGGATCATACAGCCTGATACAGACCTCGTTGTGGCTTCCCTGTTTCAGCAAGACCCCGACATCTCTGGCTCGGTCGCGCGCATGGTAGGAGCTATGCGGATGGCTATCACACTATGTGCCAGTCAAACGAGTCTCTCCTCTCCGTTTGAGGCGGAAGAAGCATGGTATCTTCTCGTTTCAAGCCTTGTCAAGCTCACACGCCGCCTTTCCTCCACGGCGGCAACTGTGGAACACAATATTTCTGGCATTGTCGATCCCCTCCGTGGTCTCTTGTCAGAAGCACTATCAGCTCTAGCATCGGGTACTTCCAACAATACAACATCGTTTCCTCGCTTGGTGAACAGACTCATGGGAGAAACGCCCGCCGCTCAGTACGCAGAGTATCGAGAGATAGTCAATACCATGCTGCAGACATATCAATTCGAGAGTGATCTACTTCAAACCTCGAACAAGCTTACACAGATCGACCTGTTTCAGCATGTCGCAGAGCTTTCGAAGGAGAAAGCAACAGGATGGCGCCCCAACATCTCGGGTAATTGTGAAGCTTGCGGGCTTTCGATCTGGATGCCAAACTCGGAGCAGGAACGCATGTTTGACCCGGAACTTGTGCCTAAAAGCTCTTCGGGTCTGGAAGTCACGGCGAAACTCCAAGGGCGGCCTAACGTGAGACGGCGGCCGAGCTTGAAAGGCAAAGAAACAGATTGGTACGAAGACCCACCGGCGCAACCTCCCAAGCCAGCCGGACATTCAATCGTAGTGTTCAGAGGTGGAGCCGCCTGCCATGCTGCATGCTTAGGACAAGGCGCTATGCCCTAGGCCTCTCGATCACCGTGAACCTCTTTAACGACGTTATTCCCCCTCGTTACATACCCATTGCAGATCGTCACGATAATAAGTCAGGTCTACATTTGTTGTAAATAGCAACGCAAGCTGTTTGGGTAAGCCAGTAGAAGTACGAAGAGAGTGGCCGATACTTTGAAAAGATGAAGACGCTCGTAATCTGAATCAGGGTTGAAGGCCACTTTAACCGGCGCTGTTTTCCTTGGATCACTAACCGAATTTCTACCAGATACAACTACCCACTTGGTCTGTACAGAGTATAGCTAATTGAAGTTTGAATGTGTGAAGCCTACGCAAAGCTAGAGCTACTAAGAAGGGGAATACCGGATATATATGAGGGGAATCGAACAAACCCAAGCCCTAACAAATCATTTTGCTCTCTTGTTTATCCCTTGGTGATCTTTGGCTCATCAGCCTCGAAAGCACCCTCGACTCTGCTATCGCCCTCCTCCTCCTTCCACTTCATGGCGCGCTGGATGGCTCTGTTCCAGCCCTTGTATCGCTGTGCACGGTCCTTCTCGTCGTTCTTTGGCTCGAAGACGGATTTGCCGGCTACGTTGACCTTCTTCAGGGTCTCGGGCTTGCTGAGGTCCCAGCCGAAGAGACCGAGTGCTTGACCAGCACAGAGAGCGGAACCAAGAGCGGTCGACTCTCTCATCTCGGGTCGCTCGACTGAGATTCCGAGGATATCAGATTGCAGCTGCATGCACACGTCGGAGTTGGTCACTGTAGGTCGTTCATGTCAGACAAATGTATGTAGTAGGCCGTGTAGAGAAGAGGGCGACTCACTTCCACCATCGACTCTGAGAACAGCAAGCTCAGACTTGGAGTCTTTAGCCATAGCCTCGAGGATAGCACGAGTCTGGAAGCATGTGGCCTCGAGAGTAGCTCTAGCCAAGTGAGCTTTTGTGGTGTAACCGGTCAGACCGATAATGGTACCAATGGCAGAGTCGTCCCAGTAAGGAGCGAACAGTCCAGAGAAGGCAGGTACAAAGTAGACACCGCCGGTATCCTTGACTGAACCAGCAAGAGAGCCGATTTCAGGGGAGTCGCTGATCAGCGAGAGCTGATCACGCAGCCACTTGACGGAAGAACCAGCAACGGCGATAGAACCCTCGAGAGAGTAGATGGGCTTGGCGTTGGGGCCAGCGCGGTAGGCGGGGGTGGTAAGGAGTCCGTGAGTGGATGGGACGATCTTTTCTCCGGTGTTGAACAACATGAAGGCTCCAGTTCCGTATCTGAAGTATTGATGTATCAGTATCGTGGACTGCAAAATCGCGTAAATGTCTAAAACTCACGTGTTCTTGGCTGAACCGACTTCAACACACTGCAGAGAAGGCGGAGAGAGTCAGTTGTATGTCGCGAGCGATAAATAAGGGATTTGCTCACCTTGTTACCGACGAGAGCAGCTTGCTGATCACCGATCATACCGGCAATAGGGAAGCCCTCGAATGCACCAGAAGACACTTTGCCGTAGATTTCGGAGTTGGACACGATCTTTGGCAAGCAAGAGTGCTTTACGCCAAAGAACTTCAAGCACTCGGCGTCCCAATCGAGGTTCTTCAAGCTCATGAACATGGTTCGCGAGGCATTTGTGCAGTCTGTCAGGAAGAGACCTCCTTGAAGGCCACCAGTCAAGTTCCATAGCACCCATGTCTCGACTGAAGAAAGCATTCATGTCAGGTTTAGCTTTTTTTTGGCCCCGCAAAACGTGACCGGCGCACCTGTTCCAAAGTGTAAGTCATCCTTGTCGTGGGCCTCTTTGACAGCGGGTACGTTCTCGAGCATCCACTTTAGCTTGGTTCCAGAGAAGTAGGTCGAGATGGGAAGACCGGTAGTGGCTTTCAAGGCGTCTAGTCCTTTATCGGACTGGGCAGCCAGAGAGCGGACTGTACCGGTGTTTCTGGTGTCTGGCCATGCGATAGCATTGTATAGACCTTTTCCAGTGGACTTGCTCCAGACGCAAGTGGTTTCACGCTGGTTGGTGATGCCGAGACCTTTTACGTCGGATTTCTGGATGCCTTGGTTCTCGAGCTTGCCAGCGATTCCATCGAGACAGGTGTGGACTGTTCCGATGAGGTCCTCGAGTCTCTGCTCGTGCCAGCCTGGGTGAGGGTAGATCTGGTCATATTCAATCTGATGGGTCGCAAGAGCTTCGGCGGCCTGGTTGAAGAGGATGGCTCTTGTGGAGGTCTTTCAACACAAACAATGTGTAAGACTTTGCGAACACCCGCCAAAGCATTGCAAGCTACTCACTGTGCCGATATCGACGGAGATGATATACTCGTTAGACATGGTGGTTGAAGGTGATAGATGTTTCAAGGACAAGCAGTGTGATGTGGAGAGAGGAGGTAGAGTACGGAGGCAAGAGGAGAACCTGGCAGCGAGCAAACAACACCCTGGGAACACGTCAAGTTCACCCGGGCTTCTCGAGAACACGCGAACAGCAGAGGCTCCGGACGTGGGACTCGGTTAAACAGAGCGATTTACCCAAGGGGGGGGACCACAATCAATGCAATCATTGAATCATCATCGTTTCGGCCCTCCAGGACCGACTGAGGATCTCCCAGCCAGGGACCAGAACAAGCGGAGTTAACAGCGTCAACCGTTCCAACTGCCGGATGAACTTCCGCTTTGGTGATTGCAAGTCATGTGACCTGAAAGAGGTTTGGCCGAGTGAGCCTTCCTTCGGTGTCGGCATTCACAGAAGCCGGTGATCATCGTCGGCTCGGATGTCAAGCGACTGGCGTTGCGTTTTGAAGGAACAGGCACAGCCAGTCAGCCGGGTAAATCTGCTGGGGAGAGGCAGACTTTTATTGCAGCATGTGGTGACGCGGCCGGGCTTGGGACTTCGCAATCCATCTCACATGCACATGACCAGCTCTCTTTGAGTAAGTTTACCCTCGCTGCCAGAATCCACAACCAAGTTCTGCCTCATCTTCTTCCTCAGGCTGCTCCGCTTCATCATCGCCTCGTTCTCCATCTCCATTTCTGAATCATCTGCGACTCTTCTTTCTCTTTCGCTTCTTTAGCTCCACTTCTCCACGCTCGCCCCGATCTAAGAGAAAGAAGAACTTGAAAGGCAAGAAAAAGCCTCTCATCCCCTTTGCTTCTTAACTCCAAGTCCGCAAGTCAAGACAAACCAAGTGGAAGTAGCCAATCATGCCTGCCTCCCGCCCCAGCTCGCGACCCGTCTCGCGTTCAAACTCCATCAGCGAAGCCCCTATCAACTTGCCGGTCGACCCTCGCGTTGCTCATCTCGGTGCCGAACAGCACTCGCACCATCGACATGGCGAGCACCACAACACCCAAGATCCTAAGCTCTTCGGACCTGGTTTCTCCTCTGCTGCTCCCCACTCCGCGGTAGAAGCTCAAGTGCGATATGTCCTCGTGACGCCCGAAATGCTTCAGGCAATCGAGTCCGGTGAGCATTCAAGATTTGATGACAAATAACTTGCCGTGCTGACCTTGCATTTGCAGGAACCGCTCCTCACACCAACCTCGTTCACCCTGCAGGAACCGATCTGCGAGCCCCAACTCCTTCGCACGGCTTCAGAGCGTCCGGAGCAGATGCCCATCTCCCAACTCTTACCAAGGAGGGCACTCGTCATGCTATCTCCACCAGCAGCTCCGGCGGAGAGAAGGGCGAAGCTCTGCACAACGAAGTAGATACTCTCGATGTCGCTCCCTACGACCCTACGGAACCACAAAACCCGTGGGCAAGACTCAGAAGACGCTTCAAGGAGCCCTTTGGTGAATTCATCGGAACCATGATCCTCATCATCTTCGGAAACGGTGTCAACTGCCAGGTCGTCCTTTCAAGGCTCACTCAGGGTTCTTATCTCTCTATTTCCTTCGGTTGGGGTATCGGTGTCATGTAAGTGTCTGTCTCATTCGTAGACAGTGACGTGTTGGCTCATATCAAGTGCCCGCTATGCAGGTTCGGTGTTTACGCTGCTGGTGGTATTTCTGGTGCTCATCTTAACCCTGCTGTCACAATCTGCTTGGTGAGTCCATTCGCGACCAGAATCTAGGTTGCCTTCGTGCTAATTTCAAACGCTCCAGGCCGTCTGGCGTGGTTTCCCATGGCGAAAAGTACCTGGCTACGCGATCGGTCAGCTAGCAGGCGCTTTCCTCGGCTCCATCCTCATCCAATCCAACTACTACAACCTAATCAATGAGTACGAGGGCGGTGCCGGCATCCGGACATTCGGCGGGGCCAACTCGACTGGTGCCCTCTTCTTCACCGCTACCCAACCTTACATGACCAACGTCTCTGCCTTCTTCTCTGAATTCTTCGCAACTGCCGTTCTCCTTGGTCTCATTCTCGCCCTCGGTGATGCCAACAACAATCCTGCGCCTGCCGGTATGAACGGAATGATTCTTCTCTGGTTGATCGTTGGAATTGGTGCCGCTCTTGGAACACAGACGGCATACTGCTTGAACCCTGCCCGTGATCTTGGCCCTAGAATCGCAGCTGCATGCTTCGGATACGGCAAAGAGATCTGGACATACAGAAACGGATACTTCGCATACGTCGCTATCGTCGCGCCTATCTGCGGTGCCGTCTTCGGCGGCTTCTTCTACGATCTCTTCATCTTCAGCGGCCCCGAATCACCTCTCAACAGACCATGGGGCAAGAAGAAGCAACAGCAAATCGAGGCCTAAATGTTTTGAGCTGTGGTCATCTGCAATATCTACCAAAACGTACACACACATCGCGTGTCAACGCAATGCTTAATCTATCATGGGATCGAAGTTGGATTCGCGACTGGACAACGGTCTTTCTTCTTTTGCTGTAAAGACGCCTAGTTGGGGCGGAGGCAGTGTATAGGATATATAGCTATCTTGGATCAAAGAGAGAAATCGTGTAAATATCGCATTCTTCGTAGTTTACTCATAGGTGCAGTTTGGGCAAAATAAGCGTGATTTCAGACCCTGCCTGTTTGCGCGAAGTTTAGCCGGCATAGCTAACGGTGGCCAAAGATCCTTGCCTCTGCCATCTCTTGACTTCTTCTCTTCAGAGCATCTTCTTTCTCTCTTCAACTGATTGAAACACAAACTAGGGTCTCCTTCCTACCATCCAGATCCTCAGAAAATGGCAGCCCGTTTCGCCAGGCTGCGAGCCAACGCTGGACGGCCTCTTGTCATTAGAACTGTCGCAGTAGGAG
Source organism: Erythrobasidium hasegawianum (assembly GCA_001972285.1). NCBI lineage: Eukaryota > Fungi > Basidiomycota > Cystobasidiomycetes > Erythrobasidiales > Erythrobasidiaceae > Erythrobasidium > Erythrobasidium hasegawianum. The sequence goes on along the minus strand of BCII01000007.1, from coordinate 1,005,838 downwards.
CAGCAGCGACAGTTGCGACTCTCTACGTCCAGAGGCAGCAGAAGCTCCGACTCGACGCGGCGCGAGACAGCGATCCAGTCTTGAAAGCTCCCCCTCTATCATGGGTCCCTCCGTCACGAGATGAGATGCTGCAAGCGCTCAAGAAAGGCTCTATGCTCGATAAGAAGTATGAGCCTTCTGAGGAACTTGCTCGAGCAAGAGACGTGAACATCCCTGACATCGGAACTGGAGACGAAGGATATGATTTGCTGGTAAGTGACGTCGTGCCTGTCGCACAAAGAGCAGCCTTGGCGCCATCGCGCGTCCTGTGGACACCATCAGCTAACATGACTGGTTGCTAATCAGATTGTGGGTGGTGGTGCGACCGGAGCTGGCACAGCTGTCGATGCAGCTGCTCGGGGTCTTAAAGTTGCGATGGTCGAGCGCGACGATTGGTCTTCTGGTACGTTATTCATATAGATCAAGCATAACTGTACTAAACAACATACATGTTATCAGGTACGTCGTCAAAGTCGACTAAGCTCATCCACGGTGGAGTCCGCTATCTCCAGAAAGCCATCATGGAGCTCGACTACGAGCAGTGAGTTTAGAATTCAGGACTATACGTTCAGTCAACACTAATCAATTCTGTTGCAGATGGAAGCTCGTTCGCGAAGCCCTTCACGAGCGAAAGACCTTCCTCGAGATCGCCCCTTACCTTTCTCACCCTCTTCCCATCATGCTTCCTATCTACACGTAAGCATCCATTACACGCGAAACTGCTCAATTGGCTCACTCAGCCTCTGTACCCAGATACTGGCAAATCCCGTACTTCTGGTCTGGCTGCAAAGTCTACGATGTTCTCGCTGGTCGGTCACCACAAGTCGTGTTACATGAGTTATGTATACTAATGTTCTTGCTGTCAACAGGAAAGCAGAATATGGAAGGCTCCTACTTCATGAGCCGAGGCAAGACTTTGGCACAATTCCCTCTTCTGAAAGACCAGAATCTACGCGGTTCCCTCGTCTACTACGATGGTAAGCGAACGTCTTGTCTGACTTGCAAGCCGGCGCTCTGCTAAGTGCTCCTCTCTTTCAGGCCAGCACAATGATTCCCGGATGAACATCGCACTCGTCATGACAGCGGTACAGCAAGGCTGTGTGGCTGCAAACCACACAGAGGTCGTCGCTCTGCACAAGGACGGCAAAGGCCGATGCAACGGTGCTCGTCTCCGAGATAACATTTCTGGCGAAGAGTGGAACGTCAAGGCTAAGGTGAGATCCCACCCGTTCAGAGAGGTCTTACACGAATCTGACGTTGCTTATCATAGGGTATCATCAACGCGACTGGACCCTTCAGCGATGGCGTACGCAAGCTCGATGATCCTTCAGTCCAGACAATCGTAGCTCCATCGTCCGGAGTCCACGTCACCCTTCCCAATTACTATTCACCTCAAACAATGGGTATGCTTGACCCCGCCACCTCAGACGGAAGAGTCATCTTCTTCCTGCCATGGCAAGGAAACGCAATTGCCGGAACGACCGACTCAGCTTCGCCAGTCACTGCCAACCCTATACCAAAGGAAGAGGAGATTCAATGGATTCTGGGAGAAGTGCGAAATTACCTCAGCAAGGACATCGAAGTTCGACGGGAAGACGTCCTATCCGCTTGGTCAGGAATCCGACCTTTGGTGCGCGATCCTGATGCGAAGAACACCGAGTCTTTGGTCCGCAATCATATGATCAACATTTCGCCAAGCGGACTCCTCACTATTGCTGGTGGTAAATGGACGACATATCGGGTAAGAAAAGCCTTGCTTGCTTCGCCAGGCTACTTGGCTGACAACGTTACTCCATGATAGGCCATGGCTGCCGAAACTGTCGATGCTGCAATCAAAGAGTATGGACTTGAGGTCAGCGCCGTATACCCATGCAAGACAGAAGCACTCAAGCTTCTCGGCTCTCACGGATGGCACAAGAATCTCTACGTCGAGCTCATCCAAAAGTATGGCCTCGAGACAGCTGTTGCCAAGCATCTGAGCGACACCTACGGAGATCGCGCGCTCAACGTTTGCGACATGGCAGAGAAGACGGGCCATAGATGGCCAATTCATGGAAAGAGAATTGACCCCGTTTACCCTTACATCGAGGCCGAAATACGCTACGCATGCCGGAGAGAGTATGCCCAGACGGCCGTTGACGTTATCGCCCGACGAGTGAGTTCTGTGGTGATCGCAACTATCGGCTACCCGGACTGACACGGCATCCACAGACTCGACTATCCTTCCTGAACTCTCAGGCTGCTCTTGAAGCGCTTCCAAAGGTCATCGGCATCATGAGCCAAGAGCTCAGCTGGTCGTCTAAGAGACAAGCCCAGGAGTTTGACCAGGCCAAAGAGTTCCTTCTTTCTATGGGACTGCATCCTTCGCTTCAGGATGCTACCTTTGAAGATGTGAAGAAGGGCAACATCGCCGCACGACGCAGCTTGGGCGATCCCCCTCGTACAGCAGAGCTAGAGGATCCATCTGCTGGCAGCAAGTCGGAGCGCAGGCAAATACCTGTTGAGCGCAGCGGCGGTGGTACTTAAACAGTTCAAGGTTTGCCCATTCATCGGTTGTACAATATGTCTAGGCTCTCCTCCTTTCTCGAGCCCTTGTATGTCACAGTGCTTTGCTATTTAGTGGTGGCTGTAGTAAAAGCAGAAACAAAAGCATAAGATAGTAATACTTCTCTATTTGAGAATGCAAATTGGGTGACAACGAAGGGAAGCTAACGACATGGTATGGTCAATGGTTACTGCTTCGATACCCTCTATGCCAGTCTAGACTGTACATCCTCGTCTTCTGACCACGGCTGAGTCTTTTTGAGGAGCTCACGCGCTTCTCGTGCAGGTCTGGCTACGCCAGGGTGTTCATTCACAACGTTCTTGAGTATGCGCGATGTTACGCGGCTCGGGTTAGACTCATACAATTGGGAGGGAGCAGTCTCGAGGCATTCCAAGATTGAGACGCTGGATAGCGGACTTGCTTTTCCCTCCAGCAGCATTTGTATCAAGAGATCTGCCTCGCTCATGCGATGCAATAGCATTCCGGCCAATGTCCGTGCGACACCATTATTGAATGATTCTTTGCTGGGCTCCTCGAGTGTGGCGCGCACAAGACCAGCTACGGCGCTTCTTGCGGGTGGAGTCATATTGCCTCCGCCTGAGCGTATCACTTGACCCAGTGCGTTGGACATCGCATCCCGGACGTCCTGCTCGTCATGACTGCAGCCATTAACTAATTCGGTAACGAGTGGGTCTATGCGCGGTTGTAGCGCCATGAGTATGCCAAGGCCGTATGCTGCTTTCTGTCGAATGGTACTGCTGGAGAGCTCTGACAGGTTCTTGACGAAAGTCCTCTGCAATTGAGGAAAGAAAGGTCGAACGAACTGTGGCGCCTTTGTCAAGAGGACGGCGAGAGTTGACAGAATCGCTGCTTTGACGGGTGGTGGGTAGCGCTCAGCAATAATACGGATAAGTGGGCTGGGGAAGGATGTACATTAGCGGTCATCGAATGGCACTGATACAGGTCAACATACCCGGTAATCTGGGTAACATGCGGCTTGAGAGCATCTGTAGCGGTGCGCTCTACAATGTCGCCCAGCCCATATGCCGACTGCTCTCGTTGTTCATTTGTTCCAGCGAGAAGTCCCTGAATGAGGATGGGCAGGACAGGTTTGAGGCCTCCAGGTCGGCAGAATCCGGCAATGTCATTACCAGCTGTAGAGGTCGTCTCGACTGTTCTCCGTAATGCAGGCGCTAGACCTTCCATGTGCTCTTTGGTCAAGGTCTTGCTCAAAGCTTCCATAGCATCGATAGCAGCAGCCACGACCTTGTCTTCGCCATCCTCATATAATGCCAGAATCCGCCGAAGCCTATTGTAGCCGGTCAGTGATTGGCCGCAGACTATTGACCCAAAAGAGTTTACTTACCAGTCGATATGATAAGCCGAAAAGTCTTCCTCGGTGGTCTGACAGAAGGTTGCGAAGAGTTCGCAGCCACCAACGCGCTTTGCGACTCGCGGGTCTTTGGCCAGGCCCAGCAAGTGAAGCATGAGCATATGCAAACCTTCGACATCCTCGACCGAGCCCAGGACGGCCTTGATTGTCGACTCGAGTTCACTCTTGATGTCCGAATCAGTTTGTGACTCTTTGTTAGACTGAAGCGCATCGAGAATTTGAGCAAGGCGCCGATTCAGGGCAGATCCTGCTACTCCGACTAAAGAGCCTAAGGCCTGGGCGTTAAAGGCAGAAATAGGTGTGGCTATAAGGGTTGGGATGAGGATGGGGAAGATTGCTTGTGCGCGGACAGCCATTCTGGGGAGACAAGGAGATAAGTTGGGAGTCGTTTGAACGAGGCAGAATCACTTACAATTCCTTAAGGGCGGACAGGGCTGCCTCGCTAGCGCTTCCTGCCTGCGTGAGTGCGGCCAGCAAGGTCGGAATAGTTTGGTCAATAGAGCGAGGCCCAATCTGCGTCTGCAGGGCATCGAAGGCCTGAGCCGCTGCTTGCCGGACAGCCGGACTGTCGTCGACCAGCGCGCCGCGAACACTATTGATGATGTCGTCCTCACTTTAAAGAGAGCATCAGTACGAGTAGCCAGGGACCAGTACATGTCGGGCAACTCACTGGCCCTCCAATTGTGCCTTTGTAGTGGTCTCGAGAATCTCCGCGAAAGCAAGGCAGCAACCTTGACGCGCGCCTTCGTTGCCCTGGGAAGCTCGTTGTAGAATGGGGATAACCTCACCAAGTACACGATCACCTTGTTTGCGACATAGCCTGGAAACAATGATCAATTTTGGTGCACGGGTCCTGTTTGAATCCAGTGGGCGAACTTACTCTCCAAGCGTACGCGCAGTCATCTCTCTCTGCTCGCCCTCAGAGGATGCAAGCAGACGAATGATGGTGTGCACTGTGAAAGAGGTCTTAGAAGCATCAGGAAAGAAAGTCAAGAGGCGCTTACTGAGTGAAGACAGAATGTCGCGGACAGTGCGCGGTGTGTTTGTGACCAGTGCCTTCCATACGTTGATCGAGAACATTCGAACTTGACCAGCAGAGTCTTGGCGCAGAATATACAGACTGGCGAGGACTCGGTCCCGGCGATCTTTGCCCAGCACTTCCAGCATCTTCTTGGCAGCCTCTGCGTTACTAGTGTACGCATCGTCCTCTTCCTCGTTGCCGTCTTGCTCCATCTCCGCCTTCCCACTGATGCCGGATATTCTAAAGAGCAACTCTCCGATGAGCTGAACCGAGGACAATCGAATGCGCCAGCTGGCATCGAAGAGCCCTCGCTCGAGTTCCGGCAGAAGTAGATCAATTGCCTTTGTTGCATGGTTATTGACTATCATTCTTCCAGCTCGCATAGAAGCTGTCAATGACTGGTCAGACGCAAGGAAGCGCAGGAGTGTGCAAAGGACCTACCTTCTCTAACAAAGTCGCTGTCGTCCGCCAGCCCGCTTAGCACTGGCTGTATGATACGCCCGAGGTACGGGGAGAAGCGGTCGCCAAAGACAGAAGGAAGGTAGATCAGGAGCGAAATATAGCCCTCTCGTACGTATGCACGGCTGGAAGAGGTACTAGCGATAATGGTTGGCAGCATGCTCTCCATGCGGTCCACCCCGAGGCCTGACAGGACTTCTGCCAGACCTTGTGCAGCGCCTTGCTGATCGACACCACTTGCATCTGAGTGCAAAATATCGGAAAGGTCGTCGACCAAAGTCGGAAAAGCATTTTCACCCAAGCGTTCAATGAGCACTCCGAGCGATTTTGCGGCGGTTGCGCGTGCTTCCGGTACGGGGTCGATGAGCACCTCCCGAACTCGCGGTACGAGTTGCGGGAGGTATGGAATGAGGTCCTTCGAGTCTGTAAGTGAAGCCATGTTGCCAACAATTTGTGCACCTTTCCGTTTCAGTTCGGTGCTTCGCTCCCGCAGACCGCGATCGATGATAGGTACGATCTGTTGAGTTGGCGAGGGTGAGCTATCGACCTTGATCGCCGAGCAGAGAAAGACACTTACAAGCGCTAGAGACGATGTGTCGATGTAGTGAACGAAGGAAGTAGTCAGAAGAGTGTCCAACGCCTTGCCCGTCTTCTTGGTAGGATCGACCAGAGCGGCGAGCAGGATACCCTGCATTGCTTGAATCTCTGGGTTGTCAACCACCTGTGTTCAATTCCCAGGATCAGCCCGATTACTTTCCTGCACATCGATTATGGCGCACCTCTCCAAACTTCTTCAGACTGGCGTTGGCAGATGTGCGGACTTGAGTGTGTGTATCTGTAAGGACTTCCGTCAAAGGCGGAATGATTGTGGGCAGTGACCGAGACAGTTGACGGGGTGCAAGATAGGCCATGGCTCCCATGAGTTCGATCGCTCCCTTCTTGGTACGCCATTCTGCATCCAAACCTTTAGCAATCCGTCTGAGCACAGTAAAGGATAAATGAACATACGTCGCTCTTGTAATGCATCCAGCAGAAGCGGGAGAATCTGCTTGACCGCATGTCCAGAGACGCGACTCATGATTACCTTGGCAGCGTCGGCCGTTGCATCGCGCACATCTGTCGAGCTATCGCCGAGACAGGTGAGTAGGAGCGGCAGAATTTTGATTATGTAAGGTTCGAACAGCCTGCCGAGAGTGGAAGCCAAGGTTTCGAACGCAAACATGGCTCCCTGCCGCGCATTCTGGTTCTTCTTGTCCTCTGCAGCGTCTTGAAGGCGAGTCATGATGTCGAACTCTCTCATAGATGTTATACCCCTCCCTTTGACCGCTCCAGCTAGACCGTAAGCAGCGCCCCTTCGCTCAGCATATCTACTTGCCTGAAGCGTCTCCCGCAGTAGCTGCTCGATGACCTTTGCACCTCGGGTGGCATTCGCGCGTACCAGAGGGGGCAGACAATCGGACACAGCGAATTGCACAATTTCTGACGGGGTCTTGAGAGCGGCCAACAATCTCTCAATGACATCGCCGACACGAGAATCCGAGCTGTCAAGATGACGTGCCAAACGTCCGAGGAGCACGATGACTGCCTCAGTCACCCGATCACCGACTTCATTGCTAGCCGTCTGCGATCCGAGGTAGTTCTGGAACTGCGTCATCAAAGGTTGCAGGTTGGCCTTGCCTTGGACGTCTATCGTTGCAATACCGGCCTATCAAAGAATCTAAGCTCGGTCGCATCATCGTAAATGGGAAGAACGCACATCGAGCATTTTTGACCGAACTTGCTCGGAGCGGTCGCCCAATGCTTGATCGGCAACAAGAAGTTGGAATAGCTGCTCAACTTGCTCAGACTCGTAGAAGGGCGCGAGATGTTGGAGGGCTTCTGCATGTGCGCTTCGAGCCTGCCAGGGATCTTCTTGGTGAAGAGAAGCTTCGATGAGCATGCCAAAGCGGTCGTATTCCGGCAGGCGCTCTCTGGCGGCTTCTTTGTAGTCGCGGGCAAGGCGCTTTAGCGCTTCGCTGACAAGCGATGGGACTTGCTCGACGGCCTTTGCGATAGCCAATGCTGCCGACGCGCGGACGAAAGCGGATTTGTGATCTGAGAGTAGCTTTAGCGGGATCGAGGGCTAGACACCTTGAGTATCGCTCACCTAAGTAGACGGCTAGGGTATCTATAGCATTTTCCTTGATGTCAAGGCCGTTGTCTTCCCAGATTGTGCTCGCCAAATCAGCATTTCGCTCATCGCTGTCCTGGCATACGATCCACAGCTCTGGAGTATAGTCCAAGTCCGTCAAGTCGAGAGGCTGTTGAAAAGTACGGCTTAGCTCAGCGGATATGTCATGAACGGCCAAACCTACCGTCAGGGCCTGCAAGCAGGCATGTCTGACTTGCACCTCTTCGGCCATCATACTCCGCAAGAATGCAGATATCTCGGCTGGGGTAGCATTAGTTTCGATTGCTCCGCCAAGCTCTTGTAAGGCCGTCGAAGCAGGCTGGGACAGGGACGGGTACTTCGCAATAGCCAGCACCAGAGCTTGTATGGTCTCCAACCTAGGGTAAGAAAGGTCCTTGACTATGGTCGGCAAAGAGTCAAATGCCGCACTGCTGATGATAGGATGCGAGCCTTACATTTATTGGCATGGAAGAGCATGACGTCGATAGCAAGTGCCAGCTGTTCCATCGATGCATCGTTGTCACCCTTGCTGACGCCGGTGCCTTCTTCTTGGATGCAATGGTGCAGTAGGGGCGCAGCCAGTGCATATGTGCTAGGGTCGAAGGCCTCGCGCTCGCTTTGAAATCGCAATCGATACAGGACTCGAGTTGCGAGTATCGACAGTTCTTCCACGTCAAAGTCGGTAGGTACCACAATTGAGCGAGCTCCTCGCAGAACAGACAATGCGAGTGACAGGCGAATGTCGCTGATTCTGTCCGAGCAACTTTCGTACAATCGCTATAGAACGTCGTCAGCGCATATACACGTCAAATCCTAGGTTGCTGAACGGACCAGGATAGTGTGGAACGCTTCCTCTTTGTACAATTGCGCCTGGGGTCTCATGCAAGCGCCTAGAATTGGTGTCAAGATGATCGGAATGAAATTCTCCAACAATTCCTTCGATCCAGAAATGAGGAGACTCTGCGTTGTCTGAAAGCCTTTCCGTATTTCAGCCAGTGCCGAACCGGTACGGGAACGAATATCCCTTTCTTTGCGTAGCTGCTCATCGACCAGTGCTTGGTCTGCTTTAGATAGCTTGGCAGCCGCGCCCCCAGCGGTCCTCTTCTTCGCTTCCAGGGCTTTACGAGTTTCTTCGTCCCATTTGTCGATCGCGGCATTCTTGCCTTTAGACGTAGTCGCGGCGCCTTTCGAGGTTGCCAGAACTGAGATTTAGACTCAGCTCCCGTCGTGCTCGCGATTTTGTGTGAAGAGCGCCTACCATCTACGAAGGGCGTATCTTCCGGACTTTGAAGAATGCCCATCTCGACATCGCCAACGAAGTTCAGATTCGCGACATCTACGCTACGGCATATCTTGTCGATAAAGATTGGCAGATACGTACCTGGCGCCACAAACACCACCGTGGAGATTGCAGAATATGCCGCTCGGACAAAGGTAGCGCTTTCATGGCTCTCAGCAGCTGCGATCTGAGACAGTATTTCCGCACTCTCAGAGCTCGCTACTGCGGCCGGATCACAAGATGCCGCTACTGCCAAGTCTACCCAAAGTGAGGGACGCGTATCGGCTAAAAAAGCGGAATGAGCTGAACAGACTCAAACAAACAGGAGGCATCCAGTTGGCTCACCAATGGCACTGTGGTGGGCGAGAACTACGAATTTAGCGATGACTGATTGTTTCTTGTTCGCAGCACGGGCCAAAGCCAGCAAAAGAGCTTGAAGTCGCGAAGAGCGGTTAGGTATGCGGTGTTCGTCTGAAGCGGCTATGGCCAGCTGATCTTGCTTCTCAGTTTGGGCCAGCCAGTGGCTGAGACCCGGACCAAAGATAGTGTCTGCGTTTGCTTCACACTCTTTCCGAGCTATATGCCCGATGGCGCGCAAAGCATCCTTGCGATGATCATCTTTAGAGCTGTCCAGCGCTACGTGGAGCAGTGGTAGGCTCGCGGCAATCCTAGGCGTAACAAGACTCAGCATAACCTCACTCGAAAACACGTCGGAGCTGCGATATGCCTCACCTGCTCGAATGATCGCTGCTTGATAAGGGAATGATAGCGGCCAACAAGGTGCTTTCAAGCGCACGTACGAGCCAGACTTCGTCTTCATTGTTTGCGAGTTTCTTATACGCTCGCTCGGCGAGAAGGAAGGAGGGTTTAGGAGAGTGTGACAGTAGATTCTGAAGAATAGGGTCTTTCTGCAGTAGGCTGTCGACTTGGGCGATCTTCCATCGTGACAATACGCCCTTTAAAATGGCTGTGGCTATCCACCCTTCTGCAGCTGACCCTGCGGTAACGGTGCTGGCAGTCTTTATAGCAGCTTCCAGCGCCGGCAGTGTTGCTTTGACTAGCTCCTGCTCAGCCGCGTTTGGTTCAGAAACATGCCCAGATAAGCGATAGAACAATTCTCCCGTGGCGTTCAGATAACAGCGCCGTATGTTGACCTTGGTGTCCTTCGCACCTTTCGCGATTGTAGCGGTGGAAGCCTGCACCTTCTGAGTCTGGTCGGCCTTCAAAAGCACAACCATACCAAACACTAAGGCCTCCAACGATGCTTGTAAAGCTGCCTCGTTGGCCTCTTTGGCCAGAGCAGCGACTACGGATTCAGCGACTTCGCTGGCAATCTCGATAGACGGCTCCTTCCCAGATACCATAGCTAGGAGCATCTGGCTCAGAGCTATTCGGTGCTCTGGAGACGCGGACTTGTTGGTGCGCAGCGGCAAGGCTAATTCTCGAGCCATATCCAGAACTGTTGCAGGTGATGCAGGATCTACAAGAAGCGATGTGACGAGGGTATTGAATAGGAGAGCAGATGCAGATCGGACAAGAGCATTGCTAGACTTGGCAGCTGACAAGATTTGAGGTAGTAGCTTCTTGGTTACCAGTTCCGAGGGGGGCGGTTGCACTTGAGCTCGGCCATGCGTGAAGGGTGTTGGAGAAGTATACGCGGTAAAGAAAACATCAAGAGTAGTTAAAGCAACTTCGGGACTACGGAGGAGCGCCCTATCCATCGCCTTCACCAGCTCGCCATCTAGGGCGAGATCTTCAGGATCCACGAAAGAACCGACAAAGTCGTTGAGCGCGGTAGTGATATGCGGAAGGAGAGGTGTTCTTGACGCCAGGATGTGCTCCCGGTAGTAGGCAAGAATCGCCGCTTTCTCGGCTTGCACCCACGCTGTACTCTGGACCACGTTGACCGTTTTGGTCTTCTTGATTCGCAGCGATACATCGATGACGAGACCGAGCAAGGCCGCAGTTGCGGTAGGCGGCTTGATCGGGCCTGGAGTGTGGAGGGTTTTCAGTATATCGGGAATGAAAGAAGCGTTCTGCCGGTCGCAAGCATCAATAAGAACTCCTCTGACTTTATGTATGTCTGTAAACATACCTGCCGCACGGTGCGACGCATGTTCATGGTCCCGCTCTTCCTGACAGGATCTCGCAAGGTTGCTATTTGCGATGCGTCATAGCACGTCGCCATACTTTTAAGCAGCGATTGCCAGTTCTTGTGATCTTTGCCGAAAGCTTCTGACCCTAATGCTTTCGCATGTGCATCAAAAATGGTAGCTATCCAGGCAAGAAGATTGACAATTGTGGTTCCCGCAGCGAAGGACGTAGGCGAGCAGACCTTGGTAGTCACTTCGGTCTCGAGCCACTTGACGGCAGCTTCAGATAGCTTGCCAGACTGTTTCTGAAGATCCGTCGTAATTATGAGCTTTACGCATTCTTGCACCGCGTCTCGAGACGGCCTATCGATGTAGCGGGAATATGTAGGAACCAAGATCTTGAATATAGCAGCACTCTGCTGAGGTGTAAGGGCTGAATGGCCATAAATTATGCATAGAAAGCCAGAACTCAGTCAACATCTGCGATTTCTAGCCGTGATCCAGGACGCACATTCATTCTTGAGATATTTGACGAGCGCCTTGTTCAGGAAAGGAAGTCTTATGCTGGTCTTTATGCTCGAGACGCATTTTCGGGCGGTCTCTTCGAAATTCTCCCAATCTTGACTTGGATCAGCATATCTGCCTTCTTGCTTTGCGTGGCTTCTTCCATTGACCTCTCTGCCGTTCACGCCTGCCTGACTCTGGCCGTCCTCCGAGCCTTCGTCGCTGGATCCCTCGTCCCCTTCGAGGTCGCTGAAACTATCGATTTGCTGGCCGGCGACCCAATTCTTGACGCGCGACCGTTTTCCTGGCACCGACATCGCACACTCTGAACGCTCTAGCTGCCCGCTTGACCTGCCTGTCCTACGCTTCGAAGATAATTAGGCAAGAGCAAGGTGCCTTTCGAACGAATGACGAAGGTCGACAAGCTTCGGTCTGAAGCGACCGCAATTGCAAATGCACCTTCTCGGACTGCTGAATCTAGCACTGCAAGAGCTCCGTCAGCTTTCGCCAACTTCCTGGCTGGATCCATCGGAGGAGCAGCTCAGGTTGTGGTGTAGGTGACTTTCGTGGCTGAATGCTCAAAGAAGCTGATCAGAGTCATAGTGGACAGCCTCTAGATACCATCCGAGTGAGAGCACAGATAGCCTCGCCTGGCCAATATAAGAATACATGGGATATTGCATCTCAGACGGTCAAGCGGGAAGGCTTTCTTGCACTATACAAGGGCATGGCTAGTCCTTTGATTGGTATAGCTTCGGTGAATGCCCTGCTTTTCACAGGTATACCAAATATACGCTTCAGTCGAAGTTTGTCTCTCTGACAGACGCTTCAACTCCAGGCTATTCGCAGAGCAAGCGTATACTATCACCCTATCCCGTCCTATCGATCCCTCAGACTGCAGTAGCTGGTGCCATGGCTGGAGCCTTTCAGTCACTCTTGGCATCTCCCGTCGAGCTATTCAAGATCAGAATGCAAGGTAAGCCAACCCACTACCGCTGGTCTGCATCTGCCTTGCTAATTATGGTATGCATCTAATCTCAGGGCAGTACGGTGCGGCTACGGATAAGAAGCTGCGACACGTGTTTCAAGAAATGTGGTCGCAGTATGGCATCCGAAACGGTGTGATGCGTGGGTTCTGGATCACCGTCCTCCGAGATATGCCGGCATATGCAGGCTTCTATTCCGCATACGAGTTTAGCAAGAGACGCCTGCACAACTCAGTATATGGAGCACTGGTCAACAAAGAGACACCCCTGCCAGTATGGGCAACTTTGACTGCCGGTGCTACGGGCGGGCTGGCCTACTGGACCGCTTGCTACCCTTTCGGTGAGTGGCCAACCTATTCAGACTACATTTGACTAACCTGCAGTGGTGCTCAGACGTGGTGAAGAGCCGAGTGCAAAACACAACTACGTCTTTGAATGGTTTGAGATATATCACAGACACCTTCAAGACCATTTATAGAGAAGAAGGGCTAAAGGCTTTCTGGCGAGGTATCACGCCAACGTACCTGAGAACGTGAGTCGCAGCCTTCGCAGCATTGAAAATATCAATGACGTGCTCGTATAGCATACCTGCTGGAGCAAGCACGGTTAGAAACTACTCTCCTATTTTATGCGCACGCGCTAACCCATGAAAACAGTTCTTGGCTTTCGAGCTGACCCTAGAATTCCTGAAGAACAACACTTCACTATACTAAGAAGCAGGCCACAGAATGCTGAAGAACCCTGGAAAGTACGTTGGCAAACATGTACTCCTGTGCCAGTGAAACGCTGGCAAGCAGCTCCTTCCAGGAGACCTATCTCGTATGTCAGTCGACATACTTGATGTGTGGTAGCATTAGTAATGAAGAATGCTCTTCTGCGGTTAGTTGGATGGTATGAGTAAGGACCGTAACATAGCTTGACTTCCTCTGGACGCGATGTATTGCACGAATAGACTACTCTGCTTTTGTAACGATGTCCAACCCTACGTAAGATCACATAGCCGTCGATAGCAAGGGAATGCGATCTGAAAACAGAGCCAACGAAGTTTGAGCTTGAGACTCGATGAGCCACCAACCTCTAGACTTCGCGAAGATTCCTCTTGCCGGCGTACAATCGACTGTAGTCGTGGTGGTTGCCATCTGGCAGCGACTACAGTTGAAATTTGACCGGCCTTCAGTACAGACCAGAGGGATGGCCGCTTCATGCCCTGTTCGAAACTTTTCTGCAGAAGATGGGCAGAGTAAACGTCTACGGGCCAGCACGCAGAATCCGGTTCAATGAAGGAGGAAAAGACATAATCCCGTGCATGTATTGGCAGAAGACAGACCGACGACAACAAACTTGACCACGTCCAAATCCACGGACCTTCTATATGTACCTCAATCCCTATCAATCTGTGTGTGCTTCTCTGTGACAACGAAGACTCCTGGAAGAACTGCCTTCTCTTCTTCGTCCTGGTTCGAGCTTCCTCCGATGTTATACAGTTCTGGATGAGGCGGAAGAGCTACCCGTGTCGACATGTGGTCGCTTCCCCTCTTCCATACAGTGGCCTTCTTGCTAACATCCATCTCTGCGCCAAACCCTCTGTCCGATTGGCTGCCATCTGCGTGCTGCCGCAGAGAAAGGATCATACGGCAGCTGGCCGCGCAGGCTACTATATATGACATACTAGAATTGATGCTCTTGTATCTAGGAGGGGAAACGCTGTAGAAAATCACATTCAGTAAGCTGTGGACAACAAGTTCTTTTAGCATATTTCCGAAATCACAGCAGCTGAGACACTGACTTGGCGGTAGAAATGACCGCAAAGAAGATAAGCCCATCTCTGATAAGAATTTGAAGGAGATTGGACGAAGCGTTGCCGCTTCTGGCTTTCAGGACTAAGACCTGTGTGTGAAAACTGTAAGTTCATACACCAGACACAGCTGAACCCTGTCCTCACTCGGCCTATCAACAGGGACGTTATGATGACATCGAAAAGAAAAGGAGCAACCCAGAGTGACACGTTCAGGCTCGATGCATTCGCCTTCGGCTGCGCGTTACAAGCGCCGTGTCCAGACAAGAAACGCGGAGGTTCGAATTCCCTCATGGCGTGAGCGATAACGGCTGAAAAGGCAAGGATCATTGATCCAAGGATTGCAAGGAGCTTCCAAGGATGGTATAAGCGACTGACTTCTATGCTCAATCGAGACAAAGGCTCACCGGTTTGGAACGATCGTAAAGGGCATAAACTCGCAGAGATAGCAGCGCAGAGACAGCTACTGTGATCGGTAGATTGGCATATAGCTGGAACTGCGCCCATGCTGTGAACGCCAGCGATTTCAGCGAAACTTCTCTAGGATCCGTCTGCCGTTGACGATGCCACTCACGCTTGCACTCGTCATAGGTAAAGTCTGAAGACACGAGATAAATCGAAATACTGAACTTAATGAGACACCAGTATCGCAGCAGAACGTAAAGAGCTGAAACGAAAGTGGGCTTGGATCGCCAGATATACCTAGCAACGAGAGAATGCGGTCAATTGCCCAGGGTATCTTGATCATGAATCATGAAGGCGGCAGAGTGCTTACTTCCACTCTTGTGGCAGCTGGATCAACCAGTCGTATACCATCACCGAGAAAAGGGCTACCAAATAAATGGCGACAATTCGCAGCTGCTTGACCTTTGGGTCCTCGACAGCGTCCATCTCGAGTGAATAGCTGTTTGTAAAAGTGTATAGAAGCGATTGTCGGGTTGGAAAGGGGATAGTGCTGGGAGGGTGAGGGAAAGACCTGTAGAACGAAATGGAGATGGAAGAGAGAGAGAGAGGTGCTTGACAAGAAGGGAATGAAATGTAATTCCTTCTCAGCCTCGCAAATTGGGTATCAAGGGCTATCGAGCAAAGGTCCCCGTGGAGCGTGCTCGAGCGGCCAATGCTCGAACTCCGCTCAGACGGCATGAGGTGCCAGACCACGACGCTCGAATTCATTTGAGCGTTTTCCTGAATGCACTGCGCATCCGTGCGAGATTTGAAGCGTCCTCGTCGCCGACCCTATGCTTAAGTTTCTAGAGCCATGAGGGTAGGGTAAGGTAACGCTTCAAGGTGAGCTCTACGCTTATTCAGTAATTAGCCAAGACATCTTTCGAGGAAAGATCAGCTTCTTCAGTAGACTTGACTAAAAATTGCTGGTTAGTCAATGCTCAAAGTCCGCTTTGTTCGCTCGTCCAGACTTCAGCTGTGTAGTTCTTATCAGTGTATCAGAGATCTCCTCTTCTCAGCAGTGGCCAGCATTGGCAGGCTTTCATTGCAGTTCGCATCTAGATGTCAATCAACGACAGGGGCAGCTCAGGCCTGCAAAGCTTAATTCATTCGTGAGGTTCGTTTCTGTTCCGTCTTGTATCCTTAACCTTCTTCTTCATTCAAAGGAATGCTAGTAATTAGATGTTGCCTCTCCTTGAGTTTCGCTTGCTGGAGTCTAGGCGTCGTACTGAATGCACATCGACTCTGGGAATGGGAAGAGGGTGCAATTGGCGGTAACGTAGAGGTGGATAGGTGTGCCATGGAACTCTTCGTCGATGCGAAGCCTACGAAAGATCAAGATCAGCTTTCTCCCCGAATCGCCGGCAGTGCAGAGGCCTACAGCTGACCGGCCTTGCCCGGTGCCCTTCGAAGGTTCTTCAAAGCCATCATTTCACGCAGTATAATAGGCTGAGCGATATTGACAATCTTGGATCCTTGGCAGTTGTGCTGGCCCCACCCGAAAAGCCTGTACGTCGACATTGGTCTGTTGAGCTTAATCTCTGCAATACCAGGAGGTCAGCTTTCATTCACTCCTAATGCTGCTCGACATACTCTCGGGCTCTTCAAACATCTTGGGATCCATGTTGCCGTGAGCGAGCGAGACCATCAGGCGTTCACCGGCTTTGAACGAGATTTCCTTATCGCCATCCTGAATGGTGGTGTCTACTCTTGCGAAACGAGGGATGCCAGGAGTCTGAGGATCTAGTCGCTGGCCTTCAAGTGTGTATCGAAGAAGAGCCTCTTCTACGGCTGGACCGCTTCGATGGGCAATAGCTGAAAGGGCATCCTTGTGCTCGGCATACTCGGGCTTAAGGTACACGTTGAGAGTCTGAGCAGCGGCTTGACCTTGGTCTGCGAGACGTAGCTTGTCAGAAGATTTTGCAGACCGGGCTGAGGCTATACTCACTCTGGCTGGAAGCAATCAAAATGCCGAGAACAGAAGACACCATCGCATCGACAGAGCGTCCAGTGTTGACGAGTCTCTTGTCTATATTGAGGTCAGCAAAAGGTCCGAAAACGGTGTAAGCGTACTTACACAAAGCTGCAGCTTCCGGTCCTGGCGAAAGAATGGAAGCCGGAGCCTTGAATAGGTTCTCCAGATAGCCACTGATACCCCTAGCCTGATGAATACGAGCCTCTACAATCTTTCTGAGAAGTTCGGCGCTGTCATCGATGACCAAGTCAGCATGAATTGTCTGGTTTGAGATGTCGATAAACAATACTTACGCCTTCAAAGCACCTTCCTTCAGCTTAAAGCTCTCGACTGGTTCGAAATCCTGGAAGACATAGATAAAGAGCGCAGCGGTCGCGAGGTAGAACTCTTGGAGGGTGATCAGGCCATGCGGGGTCTCTTTCGACTTGATAGGAATGCCGAAGTAACATGTGGCCCACGATGACGATGCGACTCTAGCTACGTCTCTTGCGAAGTCCATGTTGAATGTGCTGGTTCCAGGAGTTTTCCAGCTGGCTTT
Organism: Erythrobasidium hasegawianum; assembly: GCA_001972285.1. NCBI lineage: Eukaryota > Fungi > Basidiomycota > Cystobasidiomycetes > Erythrobasidiales > Erythrobasidiaceae > Erythrobasidium > Erythrobasidium hasegawianum. The sequence goes on along the minus strand of BCII01000007.1, from coordinate 988,597 downwards.
CTTGATTAGATCACGGACTGTTCGAGTGTAGAAGCTGTTATAGAGAAAGTTAGTGAGTAAGAGAAAAGTGTATATCGAGACTCACTTCTTATACTCCTGCTCATAGCCAACCGGGAAGACTGTAGCTTCGAGCATAGCTCTATCGTCATCGTGTTTCTTCTTGGCATCAAAGCCCAACATGAAGCCATATCTATCTTTTGCAATGCTCTCCATAGCTTCAGTATAGATGACTCCGAAAGTCTGATGATCTCTCAGGACGGCATCAGCAGCTGCATAAGTCTGAATAGGCTTCCAGACAGGTGCTTTCTTGGGCGTCTTGAAGTCGTACTTTGAATCGATGCCTTGGTCTTTGAGGATCTCTTGGGATGATGCGGGTGTTTGGAAGGGGAACAAGGCGTAGGTCGAGTTGAACGCGAAGTTGTTAGGCAGGGTTTTGAGGGTGAGCTAGTGGAGGCTGTCAGCTGTAGCTAAAAGGTGTATTTTGTAGTCAGACTAACCTTCTTCAGCATACCGCCTTTGGAACCATCTGACTGGTTGCTGGCGAGGTATTCGAAACCCCAGTTTGTAAGGGTAGTAGGGTTGTAGTCGGTAGTGTAGAATCTGTCCCCTCTCACTAAAGCCACTGCATCTGATAGAATAGCTCTAGAGATGGTATGTCCAGTAGCGAGGCCAGATCCGACCATCTTGCCTGGCTTGGGAGCCTCTGCGATGAGACCGGGGTACAGTTCAAGGTCGCTGCGTACCTCAGACATCAGTATGAGTACGTTCGAGGTCGAAAGTGTACGTACTCGATGTGGGTGTACAGTCTCTCGGCTACGGCAGCGACTTCTTCGTTACCCTCTCCAGCCCATTCTTCGAAAGAGTCGAAGGGCTTTAGTCCAAAGTAGGTTCTATGAATCAGAATCAGAGTCAGGACATGAGTATATTTGATATAGAGGGAAGCGGCCCACCTAAACTCATTCATAGTACAGACTCCATACTTCCTTGCCGATTCCATACCTCTCACATCGATAGGTCTCATGACACCAGGTATATGATTAGCCTTGAAAGCGCCTGCAGGTTCATCGATAGCATTGACCAAGATCCGAGCGAGATCATCGTCGTTGTACTGATGAGTTGTGGGATCGCGAACCAAGCCGGGAACGGTGAAGGTGAGTGGATCGGGATACTTCTGCTCAGATTTGTGGTTCTCGAGCTTGGACTTGACTTTGTCGGCGTACGACTCTGAGCCGTTTGTAAGGGAGGCATCGATACCGGACGCTCCTTCGGTGGCTTCCCCACGGACCAAGGCAGCAGCGCGCTGAAGAATGACGCAGTCAGTCAGTCTGACACGTGCCGGTCTTGAGCATGATGAAGACGCACCGCTCTGAACTCCTCGGCTGACACCTGGTCGCCCGGCTTTCCGAAGATCTTTTCCATCTCTTCTTCCATCCAAGTGGCATCGAGCTTCGATAGTGTAGCGTGCCTTTCACACGTCTCAATCAGCCTCTTTCGCTAGATAGGTGAAAAGCAGACCTACCATCTGTAGACCATGCTAAACTCGACACTGCATACATTTCCACATGCTCTTCCCACGTTTCCAGTCAAGACTCCTTTGATCTCTTTCCCCGCGTCCAGGAAGAAGTCTGTTCCTTTTTCTCTATTCAGCCCTAGTATGGAATTAACATAATCATGGAGGATGATCTGGATAAAGAAGGCAGAATTGATGTTTCTTGCATAGTTGAAGATACGATGATCTTGGAGCTCTTTGTCCTTGTCGGATAAAGTGGAAGGGTCGGCGTATTCGCCTCGCTCGTTCAGCTTGTACACCATGTGTGCGAGGTAGTTGTGGTGGCGCGAGAAGAGGGTAAGAAGAGCCGTTACTGCAGGAGGCATGAAGTACAGCTTGGCTTCGACGGCTGCATCGGGCTTGAGCAAGCCGTAGCCATACATGGGCGAGTCTGAGCCCAGTCTGACAGTCTTCTGCTGAGCTTCACTGCTGCCGTACAGGACGCTCAGATCGACATAGGAAGAAGTGTTGTTCTTGCACGGATCATAGTAATCGGTACTGAAGATGGTGTCTGCGGAAACGAAGCATGTCAATAAGCGATACGGAAGGAGGAGGGAGAGAAGACTCACGAATGATAAGAGTTGCAAAAGCAAACATCATGCTTGAGATACCCGACGGCTGAGGAGTGAAATTGTGTCTTTTGAGCAGACAGTCAAAGACAAGACCTGGATCTGGTAAATTTGCAGGTTTGGGATGGAGAGGGGCTACAGTTCTTGCATAAGGTTGACCTGCGGCACCTAGTTCTGGACAGAAGAGATTGTTCATTGAGCCATCGGGTTGACGGAAACGATGATTCTCTGTGAGGAGTGAAGTGACGGGGTGGGGCATGTCCTACGCACTCTTCTTATCAGTGATGGAATTACTCAGAAGGAGGATAGTCCATACATTCCATAGAAGCCTGAGAAACTGGTCTTCTCCTGCACTTCGAACAGGCGAGCTAGCGTCCATCTTGGCGAGTCGAGCCACGAGGTGCTCCATGAGCAATTCTGTATGCAACTCATCAGCTTCCTACTTATCTGACTGATATGCAAAAGGTCTTACTTCTGTCATCGAGGGGTCCTCCAGCACTTCCGAAGAGCCTGGTTGATCATGCAGGTCAGCAGACGTCTGCAAGAGAGAGATGTGCAAGCCTACTGCATTCCTGTGGCAGCATCACCGAGGATGCTGCCATTGATAGCTTGATTTACGATGTCTCTTGCGAGCGAGACTGGTTTTACGGCAGACTCGCTGGGAGCCAGAGCCTGAGCCGCAGTGAGACCATCAGGGGAGGAGGATGGGTGTCTGAGGATGGCTGTGATTGCATCATCATCGTCGTCGTCAGTAGTCAGTCGTTAGTATGCGAGATTAGCAGTCAGTTCACTTGAAGCCAGTCCGATGATCTGGGATGCCATCTTCTCTTCTCTTTTGAGAGTGGATGGAGCAGAGTCAAGATGCAATGCTCAGAGATGCTTACGATTTTATAATCTCTCGCTTGTTTGACGCGTCTGGCAGTCCGTCCCTGCGAGATGCAACGCTCCAATCAGGTAACTCCGGAAGGTCGGCCAGGCACGCCCGGCAGACGAGCGACTGACTTTGCAGCGCGAAGCAACCAAGTAACATCACGACTAGCATCTCAGTGCTTGATCTAGGCTATTTCTTGCAGGTCGCTTGTTTCTGTCCGAAAAGTCACGTGATCCGCCTTTCTGCATTGTCAGAAGCAGCTTTACGATGATGCTGGAGAATGCTGTTCTAGATGTGAGTAGATGATGTTGCTGTAGATGTAATCAGTGATAGCTGCCCCGATCACCTGCCCTTCTGATCCGAGCTGTCTCTCTCCTCTTACCACTGCACTCTACCATCCACTGCCCAACATGCCCTCTTCCATTGTCCCCCGGTTCGGTGAGGGACAGACAGCCCTATGACGAAGGAAGGGACAGCGCTAACATTACACTGTCGCTTCAGACACTTCTGACCCAAAGAAGCCAGAGGCAGAAAGGACATTCAAGATTACAGCACCAAAGGACAGCTTTGCAGGTGAGCTGACAACTTTCATCTAGATAGTCACATTCTCATCTAATCCTTGCATCCGACAGCCCTCAGCTCCGGCGGTGGAATGGTCAGCCTCTATCACCTGTGTCCAGGCTTGGTATCGCCAGCTGAATGTCATGATTGCTCGCAGATGCTCGGCGCAGCAGCCATGTTCACACGGATACCCGTCTTTGCATTCGCAGCATTCGCAATATCCCTCTCCGCCCTGCTAAATGGCCCTGATGTTGCGGATCCTAACAGTTCAAGCTCTCCATGGACTGGAATGATGTGGGCTCAATCGATGGATGTCGCAATGTCAGTCGCTAAATACTCTGTGTGGTATTGCAGGCTCAGCACTACGTCGCTGGCGAATCTGTACATGGGCAAGTTCGTAGACCTCCCTATACCAGCACCACGAGCAGCAACGGGGACAACGGCGTGATGTACAGTCTTGGGAGGAGGGAACGCCAATGATAGGCTCTTGAAGGAGCGCTTGGAAGAGAAGCTAATTTTCAAAGAAGCAGCTAAGACTTCGAAAGGCTGTATTGCAGAGAGCTTGCCTTGGTGTACCATTGTAGCAACTATCTATTGTCCGTTACTCATAAGCACATTGGAGATCACGCAGAAGTTGTCCCGAGAGAAACGCCTTGCTTCCCGAACACAATGTCATCGCCGGCTAACATAGAAAAGCTCTGCACCGACTGGCTCGCACAAGACAAGGTGCCTCTATCAACTCGCTTCAAAGAGTACTCTTCAATGTCCTGACCTCCATGATCATGCGAAGAACCCAGAGACGCGCAAAGAGATCCAAGACTTACAAGCTTCTGGGAACCATCATGAGCTCGACCTACGTCTTTCTAAACGAATTGGCTTCGGAACTGCTGGTACATCCTCTCTCTCACCCTCCGCTGCCCTTGTCATGTTCAAAGGTTGAAGCCATCATGCGTTTCGTCCAGGTCTTCGAGCAAAGATGGAGGCTGGCTTCTCGAGGATGAACGACTTGACTGTATTGCAGGCTTCTCAGGTATGTAGTTCCAATACTCTGACATGCGAATGAGTTTCAGGCTGAAGCAAGTCGATTCTGAATAGGGCCTCTGCGCGTATGTTCTAGCTCAAGACCCGAAAGCGAAAGAGATGGATATCGTGATAGGTCATGTAAGCTTTCGTCTTTTTCACCCTTGTTACCTTACTGAGGCAATTTGTCACGCAACAAACAGGACCACCGGCACCATTCGTCGCGGTTCGCAAAATTAGCAGCAGCAGTCTTCATACGAGCAGGCGTCCGCGTCTACTTACTAAGAGGGCTGTCATGTACGCCTCTTGTACCTTTTGGAGTGGGGAGACTGAAAGCTGCTGGAGGAATAATGGTTACTGCGAGCCATAACCCTGCTCAAGATAACGGATGTAAGCTCTTCTTGCATCCAGTAATACCGCCAGCTCATCAGTCTCTGTCCGGCGCATGAAGACAAGGTATACTGTAAGCCGACTTGGCAGCTGTCGGCGAATGCGCTTGGTAACATCATTTAAAGGGTCCAACGGCGTGCAGATCATCCCACCACACGACTCTGGCATCGCAGAAAGTATACTCCAGAATCTCGACGTACCCGAAGATGTCTGGTCTCCCGAAAGTCTGCTTGCGAATTCCGATCTATGCATCGATCGGACAGAGGTCTTGAAGGAGGAATATATACAGACGCTGTCTAAGCTATGCAAGGATTCGTAAGTCTCGAATGTCAATTCTCTTAAGTATATAACTGAGTATGGGTATCGTTCAAGGTCTGCAATCGCTTCTTCCGATCTCCACATTGTCTACACACCGATGCATGGCGTCGGCCTTCCTTATGCCAAATCCATCTTGAGCGCATTCAACTTTCCCCTGTCGACCCACTTCCACGTCGTGCAAGCACAAGCCGATCCAGATCCTGATTTCCCGACGGTGAAATTCCCAAATCCCGAAGAGAAGGGCGCGTTGGATTTAGCGATAAAGACGGCGGATGAGCAAGGCGTGGAAATCGTATGTGCCAACGATCCGGACGCAGATCGATTCTGTGCGGCTGAGAAGACCAGGTAAGTTTGTTAGTGTACTGCGCGTGTAGGGACAACTGACCGACATGGATTCACAGAGGCACGTGGAACATCTTCACGGGGGATCAGATGGGCGTGATGTTGGGCGCGTACATACTTCAGCAATACAAGGTTTCCGGGAAACCTATAGGTACGCACTTCGCCCATGACACCATCTAGTTTCTTTCACTGATTAGACATCGATCAAACAGACAAACTAGCAATGTTAGCATCCACGGTATCAAGCAAGATGCTCGCTATCATTGCTCAGAAAGAAGGCTTCAAGTTCAGAGAAACGTTGACGGGCTTCAAGTGGTTAGGCAATGCTGCTCTTGAGTTGGAGAAAGAGGGCTATGAGGCTGCTTTGCGAGTGACTATCACGAAGGTGGGTCGCAATAGGCTGACAGTAATTCTGTACCGCACAGTGCATACGAAGAAGCTATCGGCTTTATGGTGTCCCCTGACATCCGGGACAAGGACGGAGTATGTCATTCTTACGTTCCAAAAAGGCCAAGATTCCTTCGTCTGACGCTCTTGCTGCCAGATCTCCGCACTGGCCGTCTTCGTGTCTTTGGCAGCAAGCCTTCGTCACCAAGGCAAGACGTTGACTGACTACCTCCACTCGCTGTACGATACCTACGGGCAATTCGTCAACCACAATTCATACTGGATCTGTCGCGACCCAGCAAAGATGGCTCGCATTTTTGACTCCCTTCGCACTTCCTCTACTTCAAATAGCCCTTCTTACCCCAAGGCACTAGGAGAATGGCGCGTCGCCTCTATAAGAGATATCACAGCGGGCTACGACTCCTCCGAGTCAGACCATATTCTACGAGTCCTACCACAAGATAAATCTGGTCAAATGCTTCAATTCACTTTAGAGATCTCTCCTGAGCAGCAAGAGAAGGATGGGATCCAGGGACTGATAGGAACAATCAGAGCGAGCGGAACAGAACCGAAATGTAAAGGATATCTGGAAGGTTGGGGAAGCGACAAGATGGCGCTGAAGGAAGCCCTGCAGAGAATGTGGGATGCGATTGCGGAGGAGTGGCTGCATGCTAGCGAAGAAGGGCTGGAGTCGCCTTGAGAGCATGTCAAAGAATGAGAGGCAGAGTCAGGTGGGTTTAGCATACGCGAAGAGACGTTTCAGGGTTGCCCGGCCCTCCGGGTAGCATCTAGAGAGCATCTAGAGAGTATAAAGTAACAAGCACAGTCTAGGGTATACTGACGTTGAGGAAAGGCAAAAAAGCGGAAGTAGGTAGTACCTAGAACGGGAAGCTGCCTGTGTGTTTGGGGCATATGCTGTCATCCAGCAGCATACACAGAGTGGCGTGTAGTGGTTGTGTAGATTAGACAGTCTCTACGGATCCATATTCGCTCTCCTGCAAACGCTGCATATGTCAGTCAACCGGGAATAGATTCAACAAGTGCGAAAGAGAGAGGCTCACCACACCAGGCTCGAGCATGCTTGCATGTCCCAGTACCAGAATAGACGACGCGCCGACGATCCAGAAGATTGTAGATAGAGGAGCTGCGATCCAGAGCATTGGCAGGCCAATCACGAATAGACCGGTATATAGTGATTTCTGGGTGACGACTGGTGCTGGTTCACCTAGAGCTGCTGGCTCGGGGGCTGGAATGGCGTCCTACTTCAGTATCTGCAAGGCTGAGTGGGAAGGGAGAGTGGACGCACCGAACTTGTTGATTGCGACGAAGCCTCCTGCAAGGAAACCGATAGCGATGAGGAGGAGAGGGTTTGTAAGAAGTGCATAGACAGCAAGAGCAGCGACTGCGGTCAAGCCCAAGGCAAAGCATCAGGAACAAGTATCTTCTTCCTTTGTCAGGAAAGGGTGTTTTGTTCGCGCACCGACTAGCGAGTAGTTTCCACCAAAGTATCTTGTGTTGTGAGATATCCTCCTGGTCGCTTCGTTGAGGTCGTTGGGCCTCGAGACGCGCTGGACATCAAAGAATTCCTGAACAGGCCGCAGAGCCGACAGTCTTGTTTGCTGGAAGTCCTTGAGCGGGTGATATGAGAATGGTTATACAAAGTCAGTGTGGAATAACTTTGTTATCGTTGGCCCTGGCTTCTTGCTAGGAAACTTGAGCTGCCAACACACCCTGAAATCCCGAAGCGTGCCAGGCAACTGCGATATCAACGCTTGTGCTTGGGAGGCGGCCATGTTGGAATAGTTTGATCTTAAGTGTCGATTAAAGAGAGTCGAAAGGGCCTGTTTCGCGATATTGTTGAGTGTTGGTGTCTTTTCAGGCTGTGCACTTTCGACGTGTCAAGATTGAGACAACTCGCAGTACAGCAATTCTGGCTCTGAGTGTTACAGCAAGCTTCAGATTGCAAGCATAACCATCAAGATTCCTCAAGCAGCAAGCTCTTCTCGACTGAACTCAACCTGGCTTTGGCGTTTAGCTTTCGCGCAAAAGCGTGAGCTTTCCATGGAGCTAGCTGTCAGGAGGCAGCTGTGTAGCTACAGATGGTTCTCATTGATCGTGTTACTACCGCTGCATCGTGAAAGCTTTCGCCCTGTGCCTTGTCCACGGTTTGTCAGCCTGCGACTTGCCCGAATTCGGTTTGCACCACTTTCGCTTCGTTCCATCTCCTGGCCCTACTATCGGTCTGTTCTGCGCAGTAGATACCCTGCGACTCGTCCTTACGCTGCTCTGAGCGATGCCGCCAAATGATGTCGAAGATCAGGCAAACGAGCGCACCTCGTTGCTTGCTCACTCTGACGATGACAATGCAAGCATCAACTCGTCAAAAAGACATGTTCGCCGCATCAAAGCCTTGGTACTGTCGACGGCCGGGATCGTCATGCTCGTCTTATTAGGGGTCGCAATTCTCGTCGCTATCATTTTAGCCGTCACTTTGGGCCGTCATCATAATAGAGGAAACTCGGATAGAGGGACTTCTCCAGCGCCCAACCCGTTCAAGCTCCCTCCACCCCAGCCGGGTCTGAGAAACCCGAGCTACCTCGTCAGAGGCAGACATGGAGCTGTCGCTACAGAGGCAGAGATATGCTCTACTATCGGCATAGACGTGTTGAAGGAGAACGGGACAGCCACGGATGCTGCCATCGCAAGTGCCCTTTGCGGTGGGTATTATTTGTCAGAAATGCTAGATTCGCAGATGACTAAGTCGCACATGTCTACAGTCGGTACAATCAACATGTTCTCTTCAGGCATTGGCGGAGGCGGTTTCCTCATCATCCGCCCTCCAAATGACCCTCTCGACGAGCAGCGCAAGAAGAAGCATTCACCACACCACAAGATACCCATCCCTCATCCAGAGACACATCCCATCTCAATCGATTTCCGCGAAACGTCCCCTTCAGGTTCTCATCCTAACATGTATGTGAAACTCGATGCTACAGCTAGCAAGATTGGTGGATTGTCGGTTGGCGTGCCGGGCGAATTGAGGGGATTCCAAGAAGCTTATAAGAGATACGGAGGTGGTGTCTCGTGGGAAAGGATCTTTGAGCCCAGCATCAAACTGGCTGAGAAGGGTTGGCATGTTACGGCTGAGCTGGATAGGCGCTTGAGGGTGCGTATATATCGTCCAGATACGGCATCTATATACTAAGAGTCCTCCTTTGCCAGCTCTTCGGCGGCTTCATGCCCAACTTTCCTGAATGGAAGGCGATCTTCGCACCTAAAGGCCAGCTCCTAAAGCTCGGTGACAAGATATCTCGACCAGCCTATGGTCGCACGCTCCGCTATCTGTCCCAACACGGCGCCGATGCCTTCTATACTGGCCGTTTAGCAGAATCCAGCATCAAGACAATCCGAAAAGCAGGCGGTATCATGACACTGGAAGATTTCGCGAATTACAAGGCGAATGTACAACCTGCCGTCAAGGGGACTTATCATGGGAAGAGCATCTATACGACCCATCTGCCATCTGGTGGACCCGTCTTACTGCATCTTCTGAATATCCTGGAGAATTACAATCTCAAAGAACAAGGAAGGACACCTAAGAATATACATAGATTCGTGGAAGCTCTCAAATGTGAGTTATCGGACGGGAAATATCGATATTGCAGCTGACGGGTATCATCGCAGTCGCCTTCGCTCGCCGAACAAGCTTGGGCGATCCAGCTTTCGCACCTCAACAAGGAGAACGGCTACATCAGCTACTAGACAAGCACTTTGCCAAGGAAGTCACCAAGAACCTAACTGATGTGAGTAGCATATGCTATCTATTCCTGCGTTGTAGTCGGCAACATCTGATGTTTACGTTTCGTGTGATGGTGTGCAGGACCGCACGCATTCGATCGAATACTATGATCCGGAATTCGCACATCACGACGATCATGGGACTACGCATCTTTCCATAGTCGATTCATCTGGCAGTGCCGTTGCGCTGACGACAACTGTGAGTATCTTTACTGCGTGCGAGAGCAGACCTTGTCTGATCAAAAGGCATTTTGCGGCCGCAGGTCAACCTTATTTTCGGCTCTCGCGTGATGGACCCCGAGACTGGCATCATTTTCAACGACGGTAGGCCTGATTGGCTTTCTCCCTACAAGAAGCATAATTGACGTCATGTCGTTTGCACAGAGCAAGACGACTTTGCTACTCCTGGCCTTCCAGATGCTTTCGGGCTCTATCCTTCGCCTTACAACTTCCCCGACCATAATCGCACGCATAATTTCGGTAAAAGACCGCTGTCAAGCACGAGTGCGGCCATCATTGACGACGAAGAGGGCAATTTCCATCTTGCGATTGGAGGAAGTGGCGGATCCAGGATCTTCGGCGCTGTGGCCCAAGTACTGTTGAATTTGGAATGGGGTTATGATCTTTCGCATGCTATCGAGGAACCAAGAGTCCACGATCAACTGCTGCCGGCTTATGTGGGTCAACCCGTTCAACCTTTGTGCGTGAGATTGATGGATTTTGAGCTTTAGGTGTCGGTCGAGTCTGGCCTTCGACAAGACCTAGTGGCTGGCCTGAAGTCTCGTGGACACAACATCACACTCTTCGACATGTAAGTTGCCTCAAATGTCTTCCTTCGCTTTCTCCGGTCTAATGTCGCTACAAATTTGCAGCAACCTTGGTATCGCGGAAGTGCAAGCTGTCCAGCAGACATCCGATGGGTGGTTTTATGGTACGGTGTGAGCTCTTTCGCATGTCGAGCATTATTGCTGATACGTCTGCCCCAGGCGCGAGCGATAGCCGGAAGAACGGTGTTGCCAAGGCGTATTAGACGGTTTGTGGCTCTTCTGATAACCTCATTGGATAGCTACTGCGGGCAGCAATGCATTGCTGGCTGGCCAAGCGGAGTCGCGGAGGTTGAGTCAAGGTCGTCCAGCAGCAGCATAGTGGCAGGCGCCACTATGGAAAGCGAACTTCGCTCACGAAGAGTCGCAAGATATGCGCAGTAAAACGCTGAGCGAAAGCACGCGTAAGGGAAAAGAGATGGAAGAGAGATAGCTTTTCGCGGCTGCGATGCCGACTGTTGTCGATGTGCGCGCAAAAGAAGCAAGCAATGGATCTGCAGACGATGAGACTGCGATAGTCGAGCAACGCGTCTTGTTGAGTGCCCGGAGGGAGCTTTCAGTTCTCAGTTTTCAGTGCGTGCCTGTTGGGCGATCTCGGCCGGGCCCAGACCTTGATCGGGCTAGGCCTAAAGCGAGGGCTGCGAGCAGGAGCAGCCAGAATCTTGGAAAGACTCGTACGCTCTCGCTGTTGGAAAGCAAGCGCGGACGTAGGACTCTGTCTAGATTCCCTCCCAAGCTCAGCGAACAAAGCAAACAATGGCAGAAACAGGCAGGCTCCAAGGAAGCAGAGCAACGCAGCACATGCCATGCAAACGTCCACAGCGCTGGCCAGACCCACTGACGTGCCGTAACTCCATCGAGAAGCTGAACTGACCAAGACGAGGGACGTACGCCCAGCCCATCCCGTCGAGACACAACACTCGGGGAAAAACAGCAGCGTGCAGCAGGCCGGCGCCGCTGGTGCAGAGGAAGATTGAATGCAGGACGACCGTGGAATGGAGTCTCTCCAACTCATTAATCTATCACTTTGATTAAAATCTGATAGCGACGTCGGATCTCCAAACAAACACTCGACGAAGAACGGCAGCAGCTGTCAACGCAAGCATCCGGTCGGAGTCAGCTAGGAACAACCAACTGTCGCAGAGCATCACCAACGGCGGGCATTGAAGAAGGCAAGACGAGGAAGAAAGCCCAGCGTCACGGGCAAGCCAGGCAAGGCGAGCAAGTCAGGGAACCACTCTTGCAGAGTCTTGGGTTCTCGGTATACATCAAGACACTGCTTGCATACACTGCTTGTGCGAGAACGAAGACAGCGCGACCCCAGGACGATTAGAAGATCTGCACAACTCGCCATCGACAGCTGTACGCATCGCACGCATTGCGCACTCGGCTTCCTCCGAGACATCACCAAGGTTAGTCGACCATCGTTTCGTGTCTCGCTTCGTGAAACTCTCTTTGGTCTTTGGCCTGCTCCGCGTACCTGAACCTGGCGAGTCGATCATACGCTCAAGCCTACTGCCTTGACCATCGCAACGGACATCTTGCGGGATCCTTAAGACCCTTGCTTTGATCGCTCTGAGACTCGTCGTACGACTCAATAGCCTGGACCAAAGCTGACATTTGGTTCACCCTATTTCACTCTGTTTGCACTACCCGCATCCCCTCTGAATATCGTACATACGCCTCCGCGGCTGTCACCTAATATTTCTTGGTATCTTCTGGCCTGCTTTTCATCCTCGCTCGATGTACAGCCCTAGATCTGCAGGAGTCGACCAAACCTGCAACTCCGTCACAACAATCTTCTCTCCTCTCGACGATATCAGTAGATGGATAAGAACAAGCTCGACATCAACTCGCAAGATTACAACCCTTCCGACGACTCAATGGCGGTAATGGTCGCGCCCTCAAGGGAACCGTACGCCATCTCCGACCCATTTCAGCAGCATCAAGTACAGCATTTTCCTTTCGCCTACCAATCTCTATCAACACACGCAACCACTTCCTATCATTACCAGCAGCCTGAGATGTATGCCGACAACGGTTCGCAGGGTTCAGCATCGCCAAACGAATACACTACTCTCGAAGGGACACCCAGCGACGGGCAAGCAACCACAAGCAATAAGAAAAACCCTGTCAAAGCAGGTCGTGGAGTACCCAATCAATCCATCCACGAGGCACCACAGTAAGCGTGCTTGTTTCCCCATATCGCATGACAGCAACCTGTCACTCCAACAAAGCTCCGCATCGGACTGGGGAACAAATTCGCTGACTGCACCTGTCATTGCGTCTATTTCCTTGTCATCAGGTCCAAGAATCGTCGGCGAACAAGTCCTCATCAACTCGAAGTCCTCAATGCTCATTTCATCGAGAGCTCAAAACCTGATATCATCGTTCGCCAAAGGCTGTCTGCCGAACTCGGCATGACTGTGCGCGAAGTTCAGGTCTGGGTAAGTTGCCTACTCGTCTCGCCAGTAGCTCATTGCTACTGGTGCATCCAAAGACACTACTACTAGGAGTACTGACTGACGTCTTGCACTACGCTGTCCCTGCAGTTCCAAAATAGGCGCGCCAAACAGAAGAAGCTCGATGCCAAGGAAGCCGGCCCTGATCCGCATGCAGCAGGACAGGGCGAGAAGCCATCATACACGACTCAGCTACCGCTTCAACAACCTACAGTGTCTGGATCCGATCCATACGATCCAATATACTATAGTCAGCAGAGCCAGCTACTTCCAGAGGCCAGGCCGAACCATCGGTACGGTGCGCAATCAAGGGAAGGTTCTTATCCTCAAGAGTTGATCAACGCTCTCCAACACCGTGTTGCGCCAAGACCAGATATACAGACCCTACAGCCTGTGTCCCATCAAAATTCCGGCATCTATACCTCTTCTCATCTCTACCCAACCCCGAATGGCACTCGACCACCTTCAGCAACAGAATCTTCAAGTGTGCCATCATTATCGCCAGACAATCTCTCTACTGTCTCCTCCTCTTATCATAGCGCCCACCACTTCCGACCGCCTGCCTTACCCACGAGGAACTCCGGTTACTCGTCTCGGACCTCCTCATCAGAGAGTATACAGCATCAGTACCCTCACCATCGACCTGAAATCCATCATTTCCCCGCATCTCAACCACTCTACACGAATAGCAGCGAGGACGATGCGGCCGCGCCGTATACTCCCATCACTCCTGTCTCGCCAATCCCAATGTTTCCTCATTCTCTCTCCTCGGATATGTCTCAGCTACGTGCATCTCCTGGATATACGAAAGAAGCGTCTTTCACCTCAGACGCAGCGGAAATGGCGAGAAGGCTGAGCTATCCTGGAGGCATCAACGAATCTTTCCAGAGCTTGCAGCCGTACATTTCCAGTGCACCGTTACTGGCTACACCCATTTCGATGCAGCAGCAGCAGGACGAGGCGCGAGCAGGCTTGAGCACGCGTCCATCCAGCTCAGGGCCCTTGCAGTATGGAGAACAAGTGTCGTCTATAAACGTACTGCAGGGTCAGGGCGGGTACGCTCGTCGCCATAGCGTAGACGTATCGCAAATGGGACAGCCTAGCTTGGCGAGCCGGCGCAGTCACGCTCTCATCAAGCTGCAAAATGCGCAGCGATCGGCTGTTCTATACCCCTTGCAAGAACACGTGCAAGCTCCAATAGTAGAAGGGCACACTCCTTCGCTTGAGGTGACATCCGCTTGGAATTCGCTCGATTCTGCACCCATTGCGCCATACTCGATACCGCCTTCCTTCCCTCAACAGCCGCTACAGCAGCACACACAGACCATCAGTGGTGCAGCATTTGCGTATACTCCCGACTCTGCAGTGGAGTGGCTGCCGCCGTCCTCGTCAGCCGCTATCGCCTCTTCGAGTCGACGAGAGTCAATTTCTATGCTAGATACTATTGAAGAGTCCTCGCCACAGGTAGGCATTGCACTTGGCCTACCTATGACGGACGATGCGGCTTTCGCGTATCCCCCTTCCTGGTCACAAAGCCAGATCTCGGATGATCCGACAGCATCGTTGGACTTGGTCAGTGTGGAAGATGAACATTCGCCTGTCATTACATCGCCAGGATCTGTCGGTTCCAGGAGAAACAGCACTGCTGTAGTTCGGAAGATGCGCAGCGGTCACAACTTTTATCAGCCCTACCCAACGATGCATAGTCGCGACAATTCATACTCGTAAGGTTAGAACGAGAGTCAATATCAACAGCTTCAGCAGTTAGATCAATACAGTACCGGTAGATCCGCTCTCCGAAGTTATTACTTTTATCACTCAGCTTGTTAGAATCAATGTTTATGAGTGCAATTACTTTCAGCAAGTACTGTACCATAGTTTCAGAACAGTATACATGTCTTCTCCAACATCGTTTAGCCCCAACAATACGTATGTCAAATGTGACAACAACAACACCCATGCAATCACGAACACGTCTATACCAGCTTCAGCAGATGGAAAGCACTTGCTCCTCCCTCGCGGACTCCTCTGTAGTATGTCTCTGTCCGCCCTACTATCCTGAAGCCGAGGCGTCTGTAGAGGCTGATGGCCGCGATGTTGGTCACCTGAACGTCAAGCGTGACCCGACCAGGCTGTAGCTGAACAGGAATATAATCTGCTAGCTTCTCAAGTAGCTGAGTAGCCAGTCCTAGACGCCCTGTCAGCTGAAGTCTCCGTAGGCCCTGGCGAGCGTCGACTCACCATGTCTGCGAGCACATGGCAGTACGCAGAGAGTCAAGATCTGAAGCGTGGACGTCTTGCTGTCCAAGTAGGCCGTCAGGCACCCTGTCAAACCGAGCTGAGACTCGGTAACGACACAAATGAATGCCGGATCGAGGAGAAGGGGAAGAAAGAAGGCAGGAGCATAGTAAATGGGAAGACACTGCGACTACATGCGGCCTTCAGTCAGCGCTTTCAGGTGTTTCTCAGTCTGTCAGCCTAGGCTCACGTGTAGATTTGTCATGGCAGACACGTCGCGTGTATTTGCGAGTCTGAAGGTGCATTGTAATGCGCTGGCATCATTGACAGGATTGAACGGTTGAAAGGCTTCTCGCAAGGCTTCTATGGAGCAGGGTGAGGCTGGTAGAGGTGTCCCACCAAGAGGACGGCACAGAGTAGCCGGAGTAGACAGAGGTTGCAGAGGCAGCCAGGGCGACGACGTAAGAGGGAG
The DNA here is from genome assembly GCA_001972285.1 of Erythrobasidium hasegawianum. Lineage (NCBI taxonomy): Eukaryota > Fungi > Basidiomycota > Cystobasidiomycetes > Erythrobasidiales > Erythrobasidiaceae > Erythrobasidium > Erythrobasidium hasegawianum. Next base: position 972,796 of record BCII01000007.1, on the reverse strand, counting down.
GAGCATATCCGCTCTACAGAGATAGGGACAGGATCATAGCGATATAGGTTGAAACTCCTCAAAGCATCTGGATCAGCTGGCGTCCGGCAAGCGGGTTAGTCCGATAAGACAGCAAAACGCTTCCGAGTCTGACCGGCCGACAGAAATACCGGTTAGTTGTCAGCTCGTCTTGACTTCCATGACCCTGGCACACAGCGTAGCTAAGCGCCCTCAATACTTCAGTTTGAGCAAGTCCTTCCAGGCCGGCCCTGATGTAGCATAAAAACACGTGACTTTGCGTGACGTAATTTACATGCCAGGCACTCATCCAAAACTTCTCGGGCAATCCGCTTCTTTGCTCTGCTTCAATCAGAAACCTCAACAAAGTCGCAATAATGTCAAGTCAAAGCAGCACAAATCAGCCAATCGCCCAGGGAGGCGCCGGACGGGAGGAGCCAGCGGCGGGCCTGAAAGGATTAGCAGATAACCAGACAACATCCGTTGAGAGTGTCATCAACAGCATTGGAGGCGCACTTGCGTAGGTAGCTCGATACTATGTGAAGTACAAGGCAGCTGATGAATTTCGCTTTTTCAGAACTGCCCCAGCTGCAGCGCTCGAAGCTGTTCAGAACGCGCTTCCATCAAGACAGACGGTGGATTCGACGACCTCATCTGCATCTTCTAGTCTACCGTCCCTACAGCAAGTGCAAGATCAGGCTTCAAAGACTGCTGCGTCAGCAAATGCGACCGCTCAGTCTGTTGTCGCTCAAGCCACAAACCTTGCTCAGCAAGCGATCAGCCAGCTACCTACATCTGTCACTTCTGTCCTCCCCGCTAGCCTGACAAGCCCGACCTCCGTGCCTACGCACCAATCTGCGGCTCCCGTCACTTCAGAAAGCAGAGAAACTACGTCTGCACCTATTGCCGAGTCCAGAAACGACAGACCAGAAGGTGTTCTCAAGCCTCTTATCCCTGACACTTCATCGGGGACCAGCGCTGGGCAGACCCCGCTTGGAAAGGACGGTGGTGATGCTTTCACGCAGCCGCATACCATCGGAAACTTTGCTGCATCAGGTGCATAACGACTTCTCAATCTTGTAAGCGTATAGCTGACTGTCCGGTATCACTTCTATCAGGTATGCTCCAAGCGACTCACAATCCGGAAATTGTCGACGCTCAGAGCGACTTGGCCATCAAGGCTGAATCTGGCGATCTGTAAACTCAAGGTTTCTTTGATCTGACTTGATTTCACATAGAGAAGTATAATGTAGTGCAGTCAGCCGGAGGCCAGGATAGAAAGCAGTGCAGCTTGAAGCCAGGACCGGCATCGATTCATTGATACTCACTCGCCATTCGCGTTGGCTGTGTGCTAATAGCTAAGGCCTGATCTATCGACACACCATCTGTCTATCTCTTCTCCCCAACCCAATAGGTGCAAAGGGGCTGTACTGCCCGTTCTACGGCTGAGCAAACTCTTTCTGAAGGCTTGCAGATTGTCGGCTCCTCTGTCAACTCTGCTAGAAGTCTAGTAAATCACCATCATCCCACTCCCCTTGCATCCACACTCCCTTTCCCCCCCCCCC
>BCII01000007.1:904398-971134 GCA_001972285.1 Erythrobasidium hasegawianum | reverse complement strand
CCCCCCCCCCCCCCCCCCCCCCCCCCCCCCCCCCCCCCCCGGGGAATCTGTCAAGATGGCATGGCAGCCCGGCCAGGAAGAGATGCAGCGAGAGCTAGCAAGAATGGCAAACAAGACTAATCTGATGAAGTCGGAACTTATCATTCCCTATGCGCGAAAGGTGACCAGGACTCGTGCTGTTGTCGAGAGCCAGACTACCACAAGAACTGACATGTCCGCTTAGGTCACGCTCGCTGCTCTCTCGATAGCCTCGCTGGTCAGTATGATCCTGGTAGTCTGCGGTATTATCTATCCTGTGCCTCAATGGAACTCCAGCGGCGGTCTCTTCGAAATTCGGGCTGAACTCAATGCATCCCTCGCAAGGCGCTCGGCTCCCATGCTCGAGCGGTACGAGTCAGGCGATACATACCTGTATCCGAGAGAAAAGCATGAAATACTCACTTCCGTTGCACAAGTAGTTCAGCAATGGGACGAAGAGTGCGGCTGCTTCCGATCGTTCACAAGCACCGTAGTCGTTACTCAGCACGCTACCAAGACCGTCCGGCCTACAATCACTCTGACAGGCTCGGTGCCCACGGCTACATCAACCGCCGGCTCGCGATCTGACCCCACCGCTGCTGGTATGAACACAACCTCGCGCGTTGTCTCTGGCTCTTTCGCTGGACTTTGGCTGGGTGTTCTAGGAGGTTGTCTGCAAAAGCGTTCCGGATTACTCGTCTGCACCTCCTCTTCTTTGTGAGTTCCGAAACCGATCACGGCCGCGCTAGGCTACCTGCTTACTTGATTCATCCCTTCAAGTGCTCCGGACTATGGCAGATTGTATGCAGAAGCCAGCTTGAATAGCAATGTCACCCAACAACTGCCAGGTGGAGCAGGAGGGTCAGCCATCGGCTTGTTGCTATCTGTATGTCATGCCTTGTCGCCGCCCTTCGGATCTCAAAGACTGATAGACAACTGCGCATTCACCAGATGGTCTCCTTTGTCCTAACCGCCGCCTTCTTCCTCTTCGCTCTAAGTCCTGCTTTCTTAGCTTTCGGTCCTCAGGTAGGCAAATCTTGCGCAATCCTGATGGAGGAATCTCCGGAGACGCTAATTACTCGTTTGATCTGTCGTAGAATTATGCGGGACACGTCGACATGCGCCATACTTACTTTATCACTTTCGCAACTGGAATGGGAACCGTGGCGTGTTTCTCGGTTCTAGGCACGTCTCAAAGTCGCTGTACTTGTCCAAAGATGACGCTTACATACGCGGCTTACAGGATCTACTGTATCCTTACGTAATGCTTTCGGCGGATCGTCTGAAGCTGTCCAAGCTTGGGACACGACTAAGACGCTGCATGCTACCTATGGCAGTGCGTTCAACCTACTGGTATGAGCGTTCACATGCGGCTATGTGAGCTGAGCAGGCTGACCTTGTCTGGATCCACATAGTATGCTGCAGCTGTCATATCTGGAGCCACCCTGATTACCGGCTTGAGCTTGATCGCGTACGTTTATCATGTCATAGATTGTATCCTCGAGAGATGCTAATTCTGTCTTCTTGTGCAGGATGGATTTCCGCAAGCCATGGTGGTTCAGGCAGAGTGAGTGTATTCCCTTATCAGCCCTCCGGTAACCTTAATCTGAACGAGCATCGTTGTTCCTGCTTCTCAGTCCAGCAAGGCGAACTCTGGGCAGCTCAAAATGCAGATATAGCGCCGTTGCCAGGTCCAGCAATGATGCCTATTCCTGCAACCCCGGCTACGACACATTGGACTGCATCTCAATTTGGCACACCTTCAGGCATCGGTGGCTTTCGGTAGTCGTCGAGCGCGTCTGAATCATGTGGAGAGAGGTCAACCATCTTCGACCAGACGAAACAGAATAAGGGGAATGCTTCAGAATCAAGCATTTCGATCTTTCCGTGTCAGTAATACTATCACATTCATTGTCTTGCATCGTTTCTTTGCTCGATGCTTCTGGCTATTCTAATCGCTACATCTTGCTCGATCTCATGCTTTCAGAGGGGGCAGTCTAGACTCGCGAGTTACCGTGTTCAGGATGTTTACTGAGCCAATCTTGATCCTGTAACGCGCTGTCAGCCGAGTTCTCCGGATTCGGCGGATCTGATCTCACCTGCTCGTATGCCTTCTCTAGCTTCTGCGCTGCGCTCTGGAACTTTTCTGCACCTTCTTCAGTAGTAGCGTCCTGAGCCTGGCTTGCGATACTATTTATGAGATCGGGTTCATCTTGCAATGCTGTCGGTTGTCCTTGGATCGCAGAAGGTATCGCGTTCGTCATGTCGGATCGCAGACTCTTGCCAGTCTCATCTTCAGCTTGTAGAGCTTGTGTGTAGTCGGCTAGGGCTGTTTATGTAATGTGCAGAGGAAAAGGATATTGTGAGGTCATACGCAGGAAAGTCAGAAGAGTTCAGGGAGAAGCTCAGGAGGAACGAGGACGGACCAGAGCTTGTCTTTGCAGCTGCACTGAACTTGGGTACCTTGCCGTCTGGGATCTGAGGCGTATTGTCTGAATCGCGTTGTTGACGCTCGCCAGCAACGGCCTATCGCTCGATCTTAGCATTGTCGCGCCTGCGACGAGCTTCTATCAGGTATCCACCTTGAGCTTTGCAAGATCTTCTACTGTATCTGTGTTCATCTCGTAGATATCTTGGTAAGTCTGATTGCAAGCGTACTTTGGCCTTCTGATCATTACTTGATCATTGTATTGACAGCTTCTGCACCTAAAGTGTACAGCGATATAGAACATGGATTCAGACAGCAAGAAACCTAGTCGCGAACGCAGCAGAAGCAGAAGTCGGAGTCCGCAACGAGAAGTCACAAGGTCACGGCGAGATGACCGGGACGATGAGCCACGAAGACGGCGACATGACGACAACGAAGTTGACAGTCGTCGAAATAGGAAAAGCAGAGCGAGCCCTGAAGGGCGAGAGAGGGACCCTGAACGAGAGAAACCTTCGTCAGACTCACGAAGGGATAGAGATGCCCGAGACGGCGAAAGAAGTCAGCGGAGGGACAGGGATGCAGATAGAGATAGGGATTACAGGAGGAATGACTCTCGAAGCGAGCGCAGAAGAAGCAGAAGTCCTCAAAGTCAAAACCGGTCAAGAGACAGCTATCGAGATAGGGACAGCCGGCGAGATTACGACAGATCAGACAGACGAGATAGGAGAGACGACAGAGACGGCGACCGTAGACGGCCAGGTGAGAGGATCATCTCGCGCTCCAAAATTATGGAACTGACACAATGACTAGATGACCGCTCGTCCCGGAACAACGACGGCGACAGCAATCATGGACTGCCACCTGTGCAGACTGAGTCTGTACCTCATGAACAAGAAGTCAAGCAATTCGTACCGCCCACGAAAGAATCCATCCTTGCGGACAGAGCGAAAGCGGCAGCTTCAGGAGCAGCGCCGCGGAAGAGGGTCGTACCTCTCATTGAGGTGATAGCGAACGATAGGTTGGGTGGAAAAGGTGGGCATTTCATTGCCTCCGCAAGCTAGGCTTGGCTGATATCCTGTTTCCCAATAGTGCGAGTCAAGTGCAGGCAAGTTGCTATAGTCAGCCAAGTAGACAGAGCTCTGATCATTGGTATCACAGTCCGAAAGACACGGTTGGCGACTTGAAGAAGCTCATCGCCGCGCAGAAGGGTACAAAGCCTGAGAAGGTGAGGAATTTGCTTTGAATCGCTTCTTCTGGGTTCGCTGACGGTATATGCATCAGATCGTGCTCAAGAAGTGGTATATCATCTACAAAGACCACGTAACGCTGGAGGATTATGGTCAGTCCGGCTATCTCTTCCATTCGCGACTCAGGCTGACAGGGTCACGGATTGTGCAGAAATTAACGATGGAATGAGCTTGGAGATGAATTAGCGGGAGTATGGAAGGGATCGATCAATGTTGCAGTTGTGTCATTTCCATGATTGGGTACATTTTCTGTCGTAGTTTCCTCTATCTCCCGATTCTGCTCTTGATCCAGCGATGTTTTCCTCCTCTAATTACCACCTCTTGCTCTCCTCTCACCGCTTGGAGTCCTGTTGTCCATAGCCTGTTCTGGCGTGGCTGACCTCGTCTCTTTGACTGCATCCTGGAAGGCTGCTTTTCCTTTACTAGCCGTGTTATCTCCAGCTGTCTTTGCTGTGCTTGTTCCACCAGTTACTGCGTTCTTTGAATGGTTCCCGCTCGATTCTCCCTGCTCTGGCAGCGAGTTCTTCATGGATGATGGAGTAGGAGGATTGCCCTTGGCCGGAACGTCTTTGCTCAAGCTGGCTACCGACTTGGAGCCGTACAGGAAGGCTCCTCCAGCGAGCTATGGCACTTTGTTAGCCAAAAAGCCTTCGAGGTGTTTCCGAGAGCTCTTCGCACCAGGATTATGCCTGCTACCGGCGCAGTGAGACGGTGACGGGGCATGTTGGACATGGTGGGCAGGACTTTGCGATTAATAAGGATGGATGGGGCTGATCTGATGTTGCGAAGCTGCAGAGACAAGTCGCTTCCTCGTCGGTTCTGCGATCTCCCGATGTCAACTTCCCAAATGATGTAATAAGTAGTCACGTGAGCCAGGAACAGTCTCTCTAGATGCTACCATGCATGAAAGTGATAGATACTGATCCAGCTGTATAGCAGCTGCTTTGATCTGTCGTTTCCTGGCGCCTCTTACTTGCCCTGCGGCAGATTCAGCTTGATGGCTCCTTTCCCGCTGTGGGTGTCCCTCTCTCCCAGCAGGCGTTCTCTGGCTTCCTGCCTCTGATCTATGTGCTGTTGAATAGGTTTATCGTTGGCGCTGTGAACTTTGTGCGAGTGCGCTTCGCGTCGGAACTCTGCTCCTTCTTGCCTGTTTCGAGATGATGAGATGTAGAGAGCGAGTGCTCCGGCCTGCGAGCAGTATTGTGTATCAGCAACCGTTCTTGCGTACAAGATGCAGCTTCCACGCACTGCTGCCAATGCACCCAGCGGCGCGATGTATCGCCTGTTTACGCCAGTCACAACTCCCGACATGCTCGACCTTGAATCTTTCTGCACCTGCGGTTGGGAATACCAAAATCTACCCTGCAATCTACGCGTCAGCCCATCCCTGCAGATTGCGTGCCGCCACAGGAATTGCCGATCTTTATACGTTGTTTTGATTTTTGTTTGGCACGCGACAGGAAAGCTCGTTACCGGAATTATGCGTGTTTGGCTTTTCATCATACAACCCATTATCAAGTCTCAGTCAGTCTACGCAAACAAGCAGTTAGCCAGTAACACCCACACGCTTCTTCAAGCAACCACACTCTTTTTCACACTCGTTTAAACCCCGCTTTTTCACGACCGCCATGATGCGCTCCACACTCATTTACACCACTGTCTTTACTGCTTTCGTTATCCTATCATCACCCTCCCTATCGCCCGTTCTCGCTGCTCCCAGTCCCAGCTCAGCAGACCGCCAGCCTCCATCCCGCAATATCGACATCGACTTCCTCGACCGAATCAACAGAGACGGCACCGACGACCAATACAAACCTAGATACAGCGAAAAGATATACCAGCTAGCTCAGCAGAGAGCAGACGAAGATCGGAATACTGCAGATACTACCGATACATCCTTCTTGGATGATACAGAAGAGGAGGAAAGATTGGACGAGCAGGAAGATGTAAATATCTTTGATACTCGGAGCAGGAACAATCGTACACGCCGCCCTCCAAAGCAGCAGACGGAAGACGGAGAAGAACTGCTTGAGCAACTCGAGAAAGAGAAGTGGGAAAAGCCTAGTAGCGACGAGGAAGAGTCTTCCGGTACGTTCAGACTCTTTCGCAGCCTCATGTAAGTTGTACGCTAATATTGTCCTGCCCGCAGGCTCCCTTAGACGTTCAGGAACAGGCAAAGCCCGTCTATCAACTGCATCCGAGATAGCAGAAGCAGGAGAAGAAGAGTATCTTGGGGTCGATGAAGAAGGATACGATGACAACTCCGAATTGCCTAGCGATTTCGAGGGGAAAGTGCCTATCAGAAGATCAGCAAGGAGCTCGAGCAGTTGAAAGAATGTTGCAGGAGGAAAGGGCATGTCTTCGCTTCATGTATACGAGGGTGACCTGTACATAGTTGTTTTTGCGGACTTAGGGAAGGACGGGTTTGGGTGAAATGTATCGTTCTATGTTTATCAGCGATTCGTATCAGCTTCTTCTTTGCCTGTCGTGAAATTGAAAGCTTGATAGTAATTGGCATACATCCTTATCCTGCTCTCACGAAGTCAATGCTATATAAAAGGGAGAGTATTTCTCGCCTTTCCAACAGAATCGATAAATCGGTAACGGGACTAAGGACGTTTAAATTGGAGCTATACTATCCTATCAACCCTGCTGCAGGACAGCGAAAGTATGTTTCACAGTCGACTGTTGCAGGAGTGGAATGAAGTATAGAAAGAAATTGAGGAAAATTCTAGTAGATTGATAGATTTTGAGGTGAATTATGAAATTGATTATGTGTGCTTCCGTTGTAGAGGAGGAAGGAAAAGTTAGGGAGATGAAATTGAGAAATTGGTGTAAACTCGGAGAATGGTGAGGGATTTGGTAATAGAAGGGTGTGCAGGCAATTGTTGCATAGGAGTAGCTCGATTTTGCTGTCCTTTTTGGATATTTTTGATAGGTTTTGGAATTATCGCAGGAATTTGGAGCCATTGGCGGCCACGATAGTCACTGTCTTCTGGCAGACAGGAACAGAAGGTATAGATAGTGAATCACCGGCCTTGCCCTCAGGCGGAAGACATACTTTCAAGCTTGCGAACGGCTATTTTGGTATTGTCCGCCGGGCTGGTCTGGTATCGATATTCTTCGAGATCCTTCTCCTCTCTGGGCAGAGGCTTGTCGACCTCGATGTACCTCTTGCTGAAGGGACGGAGCACGAAAGCCTTCGAAGCTTGTTTTAGACTTCGGTATCCGCAGGCCTCCGAATATCTCGTGGCTACAGCTTGGAGCACCGACCACTCTTGCTCCTCCTCGAAGTTGATCGCAGCCTTATCAGCTGGACCAAGGTGGCGGCGATGGGTAAAGAAGCACTCGGCAGCTACTACTGCCTGTTCTTCCGGGGTAAAGAACAGGAAAGGCACGATTGCAGACAGGCGGGAGACGACCGGAGCCTAGATAAGGCACAGGCGCAGATGAAAGTCAGACATTGCCCTTTTTCTGACTCTTGCGCAAATAAGATCACCTTCCATGCTTGTAATAGCGCCTGGCGGACCTTGGTCTCTCCAAAGTGATCGTAGTCATCTACAAGATACGAGTGATAGCTAAGCTTTTCTGTTGGGCATTCTGATGTGAAAGCTTCAAATTACCTTGCGAAAGTCTTCGACTTGCAATGTCATCCCGGTTGTATCGCCAAAATTGCTCGATCTCGGGGAGCCCAGCATTCGTACAGACTATGAAAACTGTTTTGGAACAGTCTATGGTACTGTTTGCTCTGTCCCGGCGATCGATATGAACGCCTACATCAACGAAGGTCAGCTGCATATGTCACATTAGTATCAGATTTTCCTGCTCACCACCGTCCCACATGGTGAGGAAACACTCGCGTATTTCTTGCTCCGTCTTGTCAAATTCGTCAAGAAGCACGACTGATAACTTCCCGGAGTACTTGGCTAGATGATTGTTCAAAGGCGAGCCCGCCTCGGCATCCTTGTAGCCATGAGTGCCGCCAAGTAAACTGAATTTTTCAGTATAATGACTGGTATCCAGTGTCAAAACTTCACAACCTGCGAATCGGCCCATGGCTTTAGCAAAGTTGGTCTTGCCATGTCCGGACGGTCCTGTCGAAGTATAATCAGGTTATGACACGCAAATCTCGAGGGACACGCACATACCAGCAAAGGCAAATACAAGAGGTCCAGCTTCTTCAGGATCTTCGAAGATTCGGGTCATAAATGCATCGTGGATTTTGCGAGCTGCATATTCCTGCCCTATTTCGAGATAATCTGCTCTTCGCATCTCTTCTAGTAAATGCTTTTTGACCAAAGCAATCTCTCGCTGTGACAGTTCACTGGCTCGCTGAGCCTTTAGAATGAAATACTTGAGGACCGCATTCAGCCTCGAGCGAAGATGTTTGAGAAGATAAGAGGGATAGGAGGATTGTAGACCTAGGATGTTTTTGGTGGAAATAGCTTCGTAACGTAACAGTTCTGCAGATATAGCGTTCGGATCCGCACCGTAGGCCAGAAGAATCTTCACCAGCTCGATGCAATCCTCCCGGGGTTTATAATTTAAGTGAGCAATAGCGAAGGTAAGAGGGTCCATCGAGACAGTCGTATGCTCCGCGATCTTTATATCCCAAGACTTCGATGGGTCGGCACCCGATTTGGGCATTAAAGTCAGGACCTTCGCATTGCCGCGCTGGAGGGCATAGAACAGAAGAGGGATATGATCAACTTCGAAGATGTCCTTCTTGGTGGCGGAGGATAGATTGTCCATTTCGGTCTTGATAAGAGACAGACTCCATTGTTCGGGATTGTAGAGCATTTTAGCTAGACGGTCGTAGGCTATCTTCGTTTGAAAGGAAATCGGTCGAGTTGCCAGAGCTGTACGATGTTTCTCCGTCACCACCGAAAAACTAGGATCGTCCAGTAAAATCGAGAAGGACTGGACGGACACTTTTAGTAGAGTAACCGCATCCTGGTAGATAGAGACAAGCACCTTTGGAAAGACAATTAGAGGAGGCAAGGCCTCTTTCGGCGATGTCGGCAGTTCACTGGCAGTCGTAGTGAGACTTGAGATACTTGCGGTGCTATCGGTTTCGGAGTGTGAACCAGATGTTGCTTTTCCTGCAGCGAGATGAGATTCAACGAAAACTGTACTATGAGTCCTACCAAATTCACCTGATAGAATTTTATTTTCGGAAGAAGCATTCTTCGAACTACTCTCCTTGTCTTTGCTGCTGGAGTGTGCTCGCCAATCTGGGCGAAGTCAGCAAAGACACATGGTATACTTTCCAAAAGACTTACCACTGAAGCTCATTCTGACGCCTCTGGCTTCCGCAATTTCTGTTGGCATCTCGTGCAGAAAAGTGCACTGATCACCGTACTTGCAGGATTTTGAAGGTCCAAAGTGGTTCCTGCAAAGTTGTGTTTTATACCCGGTCCTCCTTAGCGCCATCCTACTTTGGAAGATAAGAAAGCTGAAGGTGAAATTTAGCTGGCTTTTATCCTCTCGCCCGAGTCCGAACAAGGGTCATTAGAATGAGAAGTGAGGCCATCACATCACTATCGCATCACACGGCTGACACCCTTCATGTCTCATCCCCGCACTCCGTTGTATGACACAGTCGCCCACTGAGAGTGTAGAATCGACATGGAAGACGTGATACGGATATGGAGGTTGGTGCAGAGACTTTTGATTGGTGACCTCATCATGGTAGGAGTGCTGGACCAGCTGGAATCGTCATCGGGGCACCCTTGTCAGCGAAGGAGCCAGAAGCTGGTACCTCATCTGTATTATCAAAGCAGTAGAAGAGGAAAGTAGAAATCCCAACAGATCTACCCAAAGTGATCACTTCCTGCCAAGCTAATCCCACCTCTTCAACATCGTAGGTTTCCCCTTCTCCTTCTTCAATATCAACCCGTTCTGCGACTTTCAGAAGTCGATCCTATCCTCCTTACCACCAGCGTGTAGTCGCGGTACCAAGAATAAGATCGTCTTGCCAGAGTCGTAGAATTTGGGTCGGTCTTGAAGAAGGAGAAGGGGTGGTCCACGGTGTTGAAGATGGGAGAAGCTTGTATAGGAGATGGGATGATGTCTTGAATTCTCTACTTGTTCTCCTTCTTGTCGTGCTGCTGTTTGCCGCTGCCTTCCTCGGTAGCTTCAGAAGCCGACTTTGCGGCCTGAGTGGGTTGGATGGCGTTATCTCCCCAAGCAGTACCTACTGCTGAACCCTACATTGCCAATTGGAGCTGTCAGCCTTGTAAACAAGGGGTATTCAGGTAGCGAATGCGTACCAGATTGGGGAGCGCAAGGCGGGTCTGTTGAAGTGTGGACCAGTCATGGTAAGAACCACGACCTCCTCCTGTACGATAATTTTCAGCGCGTCTCCGTACGGACACGCGTATGCGCCTTCTTACCGACGGGCTGAGCAGTCGTTCGTTGCTCGTCTCGAACGTTGCAGCTATTGAGAGCCAGCAGCTCTGCGAAGAGGAACGTTGTCAGCGAGTTAGAATGCTAGTGATAGGATGGGCCCATACCTCCTATTGTAATGTGGTCCGGCAGACCACTGGCTGACGATGCCGTATTGTATGGTAGGGTGCTAGGCAACCCAGCTTCGCTATAGAAAGGGTACTTGGCCATCTTTCTTATGATGATGAGAATTAGATGTCGACTGGTAAATCTGGTCTGCGAGCAAGAGCGATGGGGGAGGATATCGCTTTCCTGGATCTGCGGCATCAAAGCTTTGCGGGATGAGGTTGTGATGCCCTAAGTAGAATTTCGCGAAGGCTGTCAGTGACCCGTCTGGCGTGTCGATCTTGATTGGCCAGTACAGTTTCCTTCGCCTTTCAATCAGCCGCAGTCACAGCTACGAAGCAGGGAGGTGTTGAAGGTAGGAAGTTCGTAGAATACGTTCGACATCCGGTTCCATGAGCGTTGCACGTATTCGTATACATTGAGGGGTCCAGGCGAACAAAGAGCAGCATCGGAGGCAGCGAAAGCGAGCAAGCCAGGCATACGCAGGCATCGTAGTCCATATTCTTGCGAAGAGGGCTTCCCTCGAGCCATCGCATCTGGTGAAGTTACAAGCGCATCGAAGTGCTCGTTTCTCCCAACATCCGCAATGTCCAGCGCACCAGGAAAGGCTGCTGTTGCTACTAGCAGTAGTCAGAACAAGCACAAAAAGCCGGCGAAGAAGGTCAAGCCAGAGTTGAGCGTCGACGAGCAAGTCCGCAAGAAGTGGAAGAGCCTGAAGGACCAGGTCAAAGAAGGATACAACGAGAATGGCCTGAAGACTTGCACAAAAAGTATAATCAAACATCGAAGATCTAATGCGATGTGCTTACATTCGGTCCATAGTCCTCCAGCTACAGCCTGCGAACGACTTGGCCCAGCGAACCTACATCCAGCTACTTCTGAACTTGGACAGATACAAGGAAGCGCTCGCATGGATCACAGAAGATGCTGAAAGACTCGAGAAATGGAACATCGAGCAATGTTACGCCCTGTACAAGCTTGGTCGAGAGCGCGAGGCAGACGAAGTCCTGCAGAAGAGCAGGGATTCAGCTATGGACGAAGAAACTACACGAACACTGGACGTACTAGATGCTCAGATTGTAGGTGCGCTTGACTCTGAAGTGTCCAAGCAGTAGCTAATCTAGCGAGACCTTCTTAGAAATACCGCCTCGAGCAGTTCTCAGAATCGCAGCAGCTGTACGAAGATCTAGTAGCTACAGTTGAAACCGTAGGTCCCTGCTTCTCCAGCTGACAATTGATCGGCGCTCATTTATTTTGCAGGACTCGCCTGAATACGACGATTTGTCTACCAACCTATCTGCTTGCAACACCCATCTCGAATTCCTTTCTTCTATCCCTACCCGTCTAGGTGATCTCTCCTCCAACTCATCTTCGTCAACCTACAAGCTTCCGTCTGTCGATGTCCTCGAATCTACCCCTATCGCACCTTTGATTGCTGCTCATCCAGCATACAAAGCGCGTCCTTCAGCTTCTTCCGCTGCCGCCAATGGCATCACCCAAACTGCTGCGGGTGCGACAGCGTCCTCCTCGACTCCAGCAGCAGCTGGCCCAGGCAAACCAGCGAAAAAGAACGCTGCTAAGAGACTGCCTACCAAACTTCCACCTTCTATAGCTGCTCTTCCAGAAGATAAGCGACCGGCCCCTGATCCCGAGCGATGGCTGCCTAAGCGAGAAAGAAAAGGATATGCAGACGTGATGGCTGCTAAACAGAAAGAGAAGGAGAAGAAGCGTCTGAAAGCAAGGAAGAAGATAGAGGCTAGTATGACGCAAGGTAGTAGCAGTAGCGCTCCTGCAGAAGCGGGCAAGCAGCAACAAGGCGGGAATCGTCCAAATACACAGCAGCAGCAGAACAAGAAGAAAAAGAAGAAGGGTGGAAAGTGATCAAGAAGTATTGTGTACTATGCAAATTACCATGCTATTGATCAAAGAAGAAGATGGTTGCTTTCTGAATTGAGTTCGCGATGGGGAAAAGCTAACGAAACAGAAATTAACAAATATTATGGATGCATCAATGCTGAACGGACGAGCTGATTAATACAGATCATAATAGATACTATGTTACTACTGAAACAGATATGTATGGGAGTGTTGATGCGGGAAACATGCTACGAATGAATATGATGGCTAACGATATGGTATTACTAGGCTTGCTGGCCCCGATCGATGTGCGATGATGAGTGATAACTCCACCGACGCTTGTAGTAGGCAGCTTATGCGTCTTCTTCCGACTCTGGCTCGCTCTCGACAACGCAGTCCAAGCTGGGCTTCTTGCTTAGCTTTCTGTATCTAGCATGAGCTTCTCTCTTAGCTTGCTGTCGAGCTTCTTCGAGGCCCTTAAGATAACCTCGCTGGAACTGGATAGCAAGCGAAAGTCAGTAATCTTGGTCAAAAGGGGAGGGCGAAAGGGCACGTAGACTCACGTTATCGAGGGAGATACATACGATGCATCGGATATCTATGCCACCCTGGCATCTGCACATCGCGCCTGGTCCACCGACGTAGGCAGGAGGAGGCAGAGGCAAGCTCTCGGTTGAGGATGAAGGGGTGGATGACCCAGACGAGGATGGGGACGATGACGATGAAGGGAGAATTGAAAGTGATGACCGCGTCGACTTGCTGGACCTGCTAGAGGTCGACGATGGTCCTGGCCCTGCACGTGCAGAGGCTGGTGCCTGGCGAGTGTTTGCATTGAGGGTGCCAGACAGGCCTATAGCGCGTTGTTTCCCTTTGATTCTGGGCAAACATAATTACTAAATCAGATTGATTCAAGCATCATGGCTGCTGATGGAACTCACTGTCTGGTCTGCACAGTAGTATCCTTGATTGAGGCACCTCCTAATGTGAACATGGTTGACTGAGATGGTTGTGGGTTGTTGTGAAGAGATGAGATGAGATGAGAACAGAAACAAGAAAGACGTCTATCTAGCTACAAATTTCAGGCCAAAGAATAGGTAGTCGGAGCCCTAACTAATCTGGCTAGTGCCTGGCTACGGAATGAGTCCATCAGCCCGTCCTGACGCACTGGCAGTTGCGCGCTGCGTTTCCCCCTCTGAGTCGCTGTTGTTTGCATTGCTCCATCATCTTTCCGTACGCTGATTAAGCTCCTCGTACCATCCATCGTACTCGTCGATACCGACAGCAGTGTTCTCTGAGTGTTTCTGGACCCAACCTTCTGTGGCGGCCTTGCCCGCGTAGTGAGACTTGTATACCACCGCGCATGTCTGAGATAGCGTCCTCCTTCTTTTCCGTTCCTCCGCTGCTCCTCCCCTGCCCAAAAATTTGTAATCGCAGCATCGCAGTCTAGCCCGCGCTTATCCGAAACTTTGCGCGCGCTTAGCGGGCCACAGCAACAGCAGTAAACCTCGAAGATGCAGCTTCGAGATCAGCAAAACATTGCAAATTCCGTCTTCCGGTGCTATCCGTTCTCCCTGAATCATGACTCGCAATAACCAGCGCGGACCCACATCGTACTGTACCCTTTTGTCGCTCCGAAAGCTGCCGTAGGAATCGTCTGCATACATACCTTCCGGTGTGACGGGGATCGTATATGGCAGGGACAAAAACACTGTCGCCCTGTCGCAAGGCTCCTTGATCGACAAGTCCATCGATGCAGACATTCGCGACGAGTGATCGCTCACCAGCTGCTTCCTGAATTCTTGCAGCATGTATCGATGTGGTTCACGTCAGGCGTTTGCGGACCTATCGAGCGGACTGTACGGATGCAGAGTGATAATCGCATCTACAAATTTCGCAGATCCCCACCATCAGCAAGTAGTCGATCATCTGCTGAGGGACAAATACTTGCTATATCGCTATCCATCCAATATGCGGAACAGGCGCAACTCCTTACCACCATGAGGCAGTATCACCGCCACACGACCTTTATCTAGCAACACGACATCGTTGCTGTCCGAGTTCGTAGGCGCGTCCCAAGTACCTTGCTCTTGCCAGAAGACAAAGTCTAAAGGCGGAGCTAGCGGCGAAGCCTGTCCGTCTCGCAGAAATAGGCCAAGCTTGCTTGCTTGAATCCCGTATTTCCCGTCGGCAGTATACACCAGCGGTCGTGATCGTCCATACCTATCAGGTCGGCAGCCATGCAAGGGCGCTTGACACGCGGCTACATCGGAGGATGTGATGGACGAGATAAGGGCACCTGTGTGCGAATCGTAAAGCTGGAAGGAGGCAGATCCCGAGGACTTGGCGCATGGCAGAAACAGAAGCTTAGTACCTCCTGCCACGCAAACTACATGTTGCAGCGATGGAATCCGGTCTCGTAGCTGGATTGGCGATCTTCCAGGAATCGTAAGGAAGCTGCTATTGCCGGATATCACATAGCGTAGATTGTCTCCGATCGTCGGTTCGTCATACTCGTTGCAGTTTACTGTGTATCGACTTGTCTTGTCCTCCTCGAGGTTTGTTTCCATGCTCCAGAGACCGGCGGTCTTCCACCAATAGCGATGGAATAACAAGATCTTACGTCCAGGCGGATGAGTTGCGATTGTGATTGCTCCTTTTTCGAGGGTAGATGTGCCTGGTATAGCCAGCGCGGCCACTTCCGTATCGAAGACTAATCTGTTGACGCGCCTCAACTCAGCTTTGCTGGCTAGCGAGCCATCTGGTGTAGCCTTGAGGCCTCTAGGTCGGTAGATTTCTATCGCGAAAGCTTCGGTGCCGCAAACCAGGATCTGGCTGTCTGAAGACCAGGCCAAGCATAGTATCGCCTGATCCGTAGCCATCCATGAAAGCTTCTTAAGATGATCGTCTTGAACACAGAATATGGCAAGGAAGCCGCTTCGTTTGCCTTGCTTGTCATGCCGCGCTCCGCCTATGGCCAGATGATGGCCGTCTGTTGATGCCTGTACACATGTAAAGATGCTAGATTCCGCATCGATAGGGAAAGGGCTTTGCTGTTGAAGATGAGGTGAAGATTCGGCTATATTATCGCTAGCACGGGCTACTAATGTAGGTGCGACTGTTGCGGAAGACGATAGGGATGTTGAAGATGCTTGTAAATTCCGCAAGCGGGCTTGCCTCTCTATTTGTTTACTCTGCAAACGCTCTTTAGCATTGGCAGGCGATTGAGGCGGTGGACTGAAAGTGCGAGGCATAAGAGAATCGAAAGCCGAGGTTTGAGGCATCTGCGGCAAAGTCTTCGAGCGAATCGGTCGCATCGTAGATGCCGACGAGGCGGATGATAATCTCCGGGAGTTTTCAGGCCTGACCTGCAGGGCCTGCTTTTCTCGCATTACAGCTGCCATCCCTTCTTCAAGAGATCTGAGCGGGTCTGAGATGCCTAATTTGAGCTTAATTGTAGCCGCACCGTCGTCCAGGGTGTCTGAAAGGACATGAGGTGCAGATATGCCTAGTCGCTCGAGATCATTTGCTAGCCGAGCGTCCAAATCTTCTGCGACCTCATCCGCTGTAGACAATATGGACGTTGGAGGTGAGGCTGGTCTTGACAGCTGGCTGCTTTCTGATCGGGTAGAGAATCGTCGAAAGAGGGACCTTCTGCTGCTGCTCGACTCGATCGGCGGAGTAGGCGGGCTCGCCGCCAGCGGTGGTGTGTTCAAGGCTACTGGAGCGTGGCTCTTCAGCAGCCTGTGAACCTCCCGAAGCTCATTTTCCAGTGCTTGGGTACGCGTGAGGATCTCTTGCGTATGAGACTGCATCTCGGTCTGCCCTACTTGAAGCGTACCAAGCATCCTGTATATGTGTATAGCTCAGCATGGTAGCAAACGACCAGCACAAGAAACATACTGCTGCTGGACGCGGTGCTGATTTGTGGTCTGCTGGAACCGTAGCTCATGTATGATGTTATCGGCATCTTGGAGGATGCGCTTAAAGTCTGTATTCTGCCATACTTTGCGCGCAGTATTCGCATCCTTCGTCTTCTTGACTTGCTTCTCTACCTTGCGAAGCTGGCTGCGAAGTCTGTCAGATTACCGGGCTTGTGGACTGCGCGTCATGTCGCACGACTGACACTTGGATCTCGTCAAAGATGGCAGCATATTCGGGAGGCAGCAAGACGTCGTTCTGCTCGCGCAAGAGCTCGTTCACAAGCTCCTGATGTCTTTCGAGCCGTCGCAATGTGTGGTTGGCGTCTTCGCCATTGTGCTGGATTGACCGACAGAGCTCGTATGTTCCCTTGACAAGCGCAACTCCAAGCCCAGCCAGTGCCGACATTGATAGCGAGGGTTCGCAGACAGGATCCTTGCGCGGATGTCTGCTATCATCGGACAGAATCCAAGCCATGACAACAATTTGCCCAGCGGGGCTATCTGCTATCCCTATAACAGATCTATCATGATAGCAGATATGCTTGCAAGCAACCTTGTCTTCATACATAACCCAATCTAATGATAGCAAACATCCTTGCAAGGAATCTGTCTGTGAACTCCTTCTGAAGAACCAAAGCAATTGGATGCCTGAAGCCAACATCGGTTGATGTCCGAGTTGGCACTGCACAAGCTGACTATCGTTCGTCAAAGGGAAAGGATTGAAGTCATTCTCGTGCTCTGCTCAACTCGCTGTCCGATCTCTCGCTAAACCGTTATTCCAGTCCCTACTTATTTGGCCAAAGTCGGTTCAGAGCTGGCCAGTCATCCATAGCACATACTCTTCTCTGTACAAGCCAATCTTCTGAACATGCCGACCTGGTCCAGCCACGATGCGCCCACTCCGCAGCAGCTATACGAAGAACAAGCTCACAGGCTCGAAGTTCTAGGCTACTCTCAAGCGTTGAAGGGTGACCAATATCCTGTATACCTTTTTGAAGTTTGTCCTCATGACTTGTAACGCAGACCGAATTCGGGACATCGTTTCCACGCTGGGAAGCGATTTTATCCTGCCCACCAAAGCGCTTTGTCTGGCTCTTGGTAGCCTGACACATCATCACGACCTAGGCTTTACAGCCAACTCTTCTGCGCAGTTGGCAGCTTTCGTTACCCTGCTAGAAGGCTTCGGCATCGAGAAGAGCAGCGCACGCATCCACGATCCTGCCTTTTCGGATTGGGACAGAGAATTTCTGAAGGAGATGGGCCTTCAGACCCCCGATAGCCCTCAAGAAGCCAGAGAGCAGCTCAAGTGCGACGAGCCTACGATCGTCTTCATGCCCTACTTGCCCTATCCAGTCATAGAGCTGTTATACACGTCCAATTGGGATCGTAACAGGCTCAAGAACGTTATTATCGTCAATTGTCAGATTGGAGGATGGCTCGACGATGAGTAAGCGTATTTTTGTGCTAGAAGAGAGGAACAACGCTGATTGGGCCGAAAGCAATTGGATACAAGGTCAAGATGGTCGCGCTTGGATCCCTTGCGTCCGACGGAGTAGTGAGTCTCAGTGTCATAGTCACTCATTCTCCTCTGATCGGGCGCATTCTGCACTCAGTTCCATTGTTCGAGATCGCAGAGTTGCCTTCTTTAACAGAACTGAAAGACAAGCTTAAGATAGAGAATAGACCGCCTGCAGACCATTTCCGAGAAGACTTCGGGCTAGACAGGATGCGATTGCAGTGGATACCTGCCGGTCGCTTGGATGTGATGGGAGAGGAGTTCTGGAGACTAAGAAGGAAAGAAAATAGTGAATGGAGCCGTGTCTCCAAGTTGTAGAATCAATACAGGCGGCTGTAATACTCCCTACAACAACATGTACTTCACTTAGTCCTCAGATCCTTCTAGAAATCCAGCCTATCGCCGTGGAGGCAGCTTGACACGGAGTGGAAGTCACTATGAATCGTCACGGCGCCTCTTTTTAGACTTTTTGGACGGCTTTTCCGTGACTGCCGCCGTCGCTGAAACCGCTGTTACTTCATCAGGCAAAAACTTCGAGTTCTTCCTGGTCGCCTTCTTTTCAGCGTTGCTCCGTTCCTTCTCACAGACGTTGTCGGCGGTGAGCGTGCTCGAAGCGACAGATATGATAGTGGAAGGTAAAGGGCTCGCTTCTTTCGAAGGCGCAACGGAAGAAGATAGGGAGAGAGGCGCGGTATATGGAGATGCAAGAACGGGAGTGGAAGCACCTGAGGGGGGAGTAGGTGCAATGCCCAAGATTTCTGCAAGAGCGTTTGCGTTTGCATGCAGCATGCGTTTCGAGGCAAGATTTCTAGCTCGAGACCTGCGCGAATCGGTCAGCTCGGTAATGTAGCCTTATACAATGGAAATTCTAACGTACGCATTACGTGGATTGTGGATTGCTGGTCTGGCTGCAACCTCCGTCAGAGCCGCCTGAATTACTTCGATTTGCTCTTGCTTCAACGGCGCGGGCTGCGTGTCATCGGTCTTCATAGCAGCAGTACCAGCCTCTTCCCTGGCTCTCTTCGCTTCGCGCTTAGCCTCCTTCTCAAGCTTCCGCTCCTTCTTCTGCTCCTTCCGCTCGGCTTTCTCGCTCGATTGAATTGGCTGGTTCTCCCTGTCTTCTTCGTCCTGCTCAGTATCTGTTGCAGCAGGTGTAGCACTAGCTGAAGCGTTAAGCCGGGACAGCAGACTTGCAAATTCTCCCCCTTCAGTTTTTGCACGGTTGATGACTTCATTGCTTGCTCCTGCGCTGACGAATTGCAAAGCTGCTTTACTTCCCAGCTTGGAGAACATATTTGAAGCTGCAGAAGCCATGCTGCCAGAAGTTGATGAAGGTAGAGCACCGGTCGCAGAAGCAGCGCCAGGCCCATTTTGCCTGAAGCCTATACCCTCCATCCCAGTCTTAGGCAGAGGTATCGCACGGAGTCGCTTTGTCCCGCTGAAAGCCATCAGCCCAGTCTTGGGAGTTTCGCTATCGCTGTCCGGCGTCCAGCCCATCGACCGCAAAAGTCGCTGACCGGGCGAGCTCTCGTCGTTGATCCATTTCGTATTGCGAGGGTCATCTGTGATGCGCTGTCGTTCGCGCCGTCCGCCCAAGCCCATCTTGCTGCTAGAAAGGTTTTCGAGGAGTGAGTGCAAGCCGGAAGCGGAAGAGCAAAATTTGCTGTGCTCCAAACCGCCAAGGGTAGCTGAAGCATTTGCAGATATCTCGCAGAACAACAACACCACGCTGATAACCTCCTTATGTACTACAATAACATTTCATCCTCAGTCTTTTCCCTGTGCAAAAAGCTTGTGACAGACTTCTCCTCCTCATCTAGACTTCCTGCCTCGCTTCCACTACCCAGAGAAGCGAAGGTCGCTGCTACAGAAGCGGCTCTGGCATCGTGTGAGCCATCAGACTCGTGGTCTTGTGGTACATCTTGCACAATCGGCTTGGCTAAGAAAAGGCGGTCTGGCGGAATATAGAACTGAAGGTTTGCCCAGCTATTCTTCGGGGGATCTTCCTCTAGAGCGCGTAAGCGCAGACGCTCCTTCTCTACTTCTGCAGCTCGGGCAGCGAAGCGAGCCTGCATAGCCGGCGTGAAGCTTAGCTGTAGCAAGTCTGGCTCCGCTTCCGCGTCTGGCCTTCTTATCTTTTTGACTTCGCGCTGAACGTCTACTTGTTCAACTTCCTCTGGAACTTGTCCGAGCGTAGTGTCGGATTCGATAACAGCAGGAAAGGCCAGATCGGTGTGTATCCGCACCTCGTCCGAAAGATTAGACGAATGTAATGGAGGAAGATCAAGTTCACGATCCCGCTTCAGCGACGCAGGCTGTGATTCTACTGAGGATATAGGTGGACCGTTGAGATCGCGAGATAGAATTGGCTTGCGGATTTGGCCAGGAGCAGGAGAAGTAGGTCGAGAAGGGAGAGAGTCGGGGGAAAATAGGCGACCTTCTGTGCGGAAGGAAGCTGCTTCAGTGCTGTTGGTAGAAGTCGTCTTTTGGGTGGAGGCAGCTTGAGTATCCTGTTCTATTTCCTGTATCCCTACAGGCGGAACTGCGGGACTTGGAGACCTTTTCTCAGGCAGTCTCAAAGGCGAAGTGCCTCGATCCATAGTCTTGCGGCGGGATGTGTGCTGTACGCGTTGCTGTTGCGCCTCCTCGGTGCCGACGGCCTGATCTTGCTTGCCAGGAGGATCCTCTGCGGGCGTAGCCTTGTCTGCGGTCCCTGTCTGCTGTGAGTTCTGCGAGACAAGAGTGCCCATACGTGTGCTAATATCGGCCTGGGTAGTGTGTACATCTCCTGTTGCCAACGGAAAGTGTTCAGCAGGCAGGGATGCGATGCTTCCTAGGAGGTCGGATCTTGGCCACGCTTTCTTCACCACGTTGACCCTGCATACGAAGGCTGCCAACCAATCCTTGGTGCAGTCAACCAAGTCCTGCAGTACCTCTGTTGGTTCAATCTCCTGGAGCACGTCCTTGAAGTGCGTGGCTTCGGCTTGAACGATCTCGTTGTTCTCTACTCCATCATCAACTCTTTTTCCCTTGCCCTTTCTGCCTTTCAGGATACGCCTTGCTTCGGGGTGATCTTCCAGCCAGTTGCGCATGGCGTCCAAGCGAGCTTTCACCTTGCCAGAGGTATTCTCCAGGCCTGCCAGCTCGGCAGGTTCCAATTTTCTGAATATCGCGTTGTCGTCTATGCTATGTCGCTTGTCAGGCATGGAGAAGTATCGCTCATGGAGATGGAGTGCCTCTTGGATGTCCGCAGGAAAGGCGTGCAAGTGACGCCAGATGGCCTGAGATAGAGCACACAGATCAATCACACTACCGAAATGCTTCCTTCAGCGAGGAAAATCAGCCTACATGTCTCCTCCAAGCGAGAGCCAGCGTAAAGTGGTTGGCTCTTGTCTGCGCATGACTTTCGAGAATAAGGGCGATATCTGCCTTCTGAGATGCTGAAAGAGTGTCTTGCTGCTGCTCGAACAAAGCTGAACACTCCTCGGCCAGCCTGTCCTGGCTCGTCTTGACCAGCTCCCAGACCTGAAGCAGTTTCCACAGTCCAGCCCAGGGGACAGCGCGGTCGTCGTTGCATAGGTAATCCTTGATGGCCGATGCATACTTGAGCGCAGAGTCAAAGGACGACGCGCTGGTCGACCTCGATGCCATTATGCCATGGTTCCAAGATGCGTCTCTACGGATGGTTGTCTGCAAAACGCGTGCGGTATGATTGACAACATCCACATCGAATGTCGACGCATCAACGTATACCACTACATAACTGCTACATAATTATTCGCTTGGTGCCACAGGCTTTCCCTTTTGGCATGCCAGTGATTCGAGTCTGCTGTTTCTACATGCTCTCATCCTGCCGTATCTGCATTCATTACTTCCCGTAGCCCTCACGACTGGCCCAACGCCATACGCGCGGCCTTGTCCCCGTGTATCCTCCCCTATTCATCCAATGAAGCCAACAAAGCCCGGAAGCCTTCGCTCTGCCAAGCAGACTCTCCACCTCCAGCTTCTATCTGCCTACTCTGATGAAAGCGGGCAAAGTCGAGTGCGCGCCGTAACGCCTCATCTGCCGCCTGGTGACTGTTTCGCACACTTTGAGAGTCGCTGCGATTGCTGAAAGTATGATCTTCTTCCGTCAAACGCATAGCGATGACAGCTTCTAGCTTACGAAACAGTAGCATGGGCGAGAAGGGGAGGAAGGCATAATGCGCAGGGGAGGGAGGTATGCTTGTGCATTCGGGAAGAGTTGAATCCGAGAAGCGGTACGTATATGGCTCGCAAGGACAATGTGGGAATGTGCTGTTCGGGTCATCCTGTGAACATCCTTGATGATTGGCTGCCTCTTCAGCTAGCTCGCAGCGTTCGATTTCGGAACTGTCTTCGCCGGCAACGATGGACGGGCAGGGACGCGTTGACTGGGGCAGTAAGTCCCTTCTAAGACGATAGAGATGGTCAGACTACCTTCCTCTCGCATCAAATTGTCGCGATGAGCTTACTCGACCAAAGATGAGCCTGAAACCCGGTCGGCAGATGACTCCACCTCTTCAAAGACGAAACTTCCTGAAGAGCTTGTGCTGAGACTGCTTCCTCTACTGCAGCAGCAACTGTCATTGTCATCGTCTTCGTTGATGCTAGTCGCTGCATAGCTGAACGGGGACCAAGTCGCGCCTTCGAGACATGGGCTGGCTATGGCGCTCTCGTAATCGCGCTCTTCTCTTTCTTTCCCTTTGCTAGATGATGGTCTCGATAGGATGCAGGCTGATGTTAAGGACTTCATTGTGGTGTGAATGTTACGCAGAAGCAGCAAGGAAAGGCGGACGAAGAGCAGTAGACAGATAATAAGTTAGGTAGAGTGCTATCTCTGGATTCTGACTAAAAGGCTAGATTGGTCATTTCACGCTACTTAAGCTTGCCATCAGCTGATTGGCCCAGGGCGACGATGCGATCGGAGCCCCGCGGCGGGGGCCTTACAGCGTGAAGAAGGAACGAAGAGTAGTTGTGACTTCTTCTGATACGTCTGACGTGACGAAGTCATAGAAGCAGATCTACTTGAGGATGAGCTGCAGCTACGAGCTGCACAATCTACCGTAGCTGCAGCGTGCCATGATGCTCGCGTAATGTAGAAAGACCCTAATTCTACATAGACAAGTCGCATACCATCCTGTGCAAGACCCACTATTTTCATCAGGTCTTTGGCGTGCGAGGTAGGCTATCGGACGGCTCTCAAGCGAGTCGGGGGTGTGTGTTGTGCAGTTCGTAACGTGTTCTGATTGCAAATTGCGAGCCTATGACGAGTATTCATATCACAAGCATGCCGTCGTCCTGCAATGGCATGAGGCGTGAGGACCCCGGCGGTACGGAATCTTAGCTAGCATCTGTCGTTGGCGAGCTCATCAAAGCCTTTCGTTCGCTCCCCAGCAAACGAATACCGAGTATTGGGGCATAGGGAACAGACTGTACTCCAACTGATTGCGCATGTGCACAGGCGCGTCTGCAGAGAAAGCCTATCGAGATCGGCTCCGACCTATGAGCGCGACCCCGCTTGTCTCCAATCACGAAGCCCACAGACGAGCACCAGACACATGGAAGAAGGAGGTAAGGAGCCGAAGGAGGTGGAGCAGGGAAAATATCGAGCTCAGGAAAAGTAAGAGGTAGCAATGTGCTTTTCTGCCAACTCTTGTAGCGACTTCAAGAAGTCCAGACGCATGGCGTATGAGGTAGAGCATTGCTCGAAGACGTAGCTCAGAAGCGAGACCAAGGTGCAGCCAGCTTTCGAACAGAACATGTCGAATCTTCCGAGTCCATTCAAGATCCGCCAGCTGTATCGCATCGCTCTGCGACATGCGGCTGCAGCTGTCATATACTCCAAGCCTGCGTCACAGAACTTGAGAGCCATGTATCGAGCAGAGTTTGACATCTGGATGAAGCGAGCCAAAGGACCTCCGTCGATCATAGCGAAGGAGCAAGCCGAGTGGGAAGAGTTCGCAAGAAGACGTACGTATGATCGTTATCGAGCAGGTTCTCCATGTCTGACGCTACACTGCAGTCCAAAACACGCTCGAGATGTTTCATCGGTCTTCCACGACCCTAGACATTACCGACAAACTCACTGCGAATCTGGCGGACTTGCGATACTTTATGGATCCACCGGCTTTCATCGAAGCTAAAACACCTCTCAAAAGCCGCATGTCCCTATCATATGCACGCCCCGAATTCCTGCAAGCTAAGAAAGGTAAACTACCTGGCGAAGTGCAGAAGCTGCGCGCATGGGATCCTATGGCAATAGTTGCTAGTATGGCAGAAGGCTCTGCGGGGGTCTTCTTGGGCAAGGCGCGACCTCGCAAGACGTTGGAGGAGCGATAAATGCAAAAACGATGAGATTGCAATTTCTACTTGCGCTCGTGTCGACGTGACAATTTTATACGTCAAGATCTATTGGTATGCGACATTGTTCATGGATGGCGTGTGTCACACGACCGCAACGCCGGCTACAGCCGTCAAAAGCACTGCACAGCCAATCGCAAATCAGCTGCTGTTATTGTCCATCAAGCACATACTTGGTCGCTCACTTGAGTCCGTCCAATCAGGCAATGCCCGATCAATGCTTTCGACAAACTCCATTCCGACGCGCTTAGAACCACCACCAGAATGCCACATACGGTTGACGTCGAGGCCGGAGTAGTCGAAGCGCACACCAGCGATCGCAAGATCCGCCACTTCCTCAGCCGCGACCCTTGGTCTTTGGCCTTTCGCTCTTTGCGATTGTCTCAAAGCCGCTTCGAATTGGATTGGCGTGAGTTGTACAGTCATTGTCAACCTCCAAGTCGAGATTTGGTAGCCAGAGGCCTCCTGTAGATTAAACGGAAGAGTGTCAGAACAATACTAGATAGATATTCGACGACTCGCCTTGACGTGGTGTCGTACCATACCGCGTTCGGGCGCTTCAGGCAGATCCCAACTGACAACATCGGCATCGAATGCGATGACTGTAAAAGAGCTTAGCGAGCATTAATGATTATAGACGCCTGAACTTGCCAGTCCAGATTATTTCCGGATGATTGACTGCGATCGTCAAGGTTCTTGTCTGTTTCACAACATTGAGACGTGACTCTATCAATTCTATTCCGAACGATGACTTGAACCGAGAGATGTAAGATGGGTCGAGGGGAGATAAAGGAATCTTGTATGATTCGAGGAACTGGCTGACTGGATAAATCTGGCGCCAGAACGATCAGCTGAAGAGTTACTCGCGTAAGCAAGGGCACGTACAACGTCCCAGTCCGGAATGTCTTCGCCTATGTCTGTCATTATTGGCTTGTTCTCGAGGCCAAGCTTGCTAGCTGTAGCTTCAAGCATGTTTTCGAAGAGGGTTCTCGTGCCATCGATATTAGCTACGTGGAGCGTGAGATCATGACTAGTGATGTTCTCCATGTACAGGCACAAGACCCGCTTAGGGTGTTCGTGGTCGAAAGGCTGCCACGACGGTGCAGCAAAGATCGAAACGACGATGCCAGTTAGAAATAGGAAGAATATGACCATTCGAAGGAGGAAAGCTGATCCCCAACGGTGACATAGAGCAGGGAAGGTGATGACGACCAGAAATAATACCGCACTAACTGGAAAGGAGGTTCGGATCAGTCAGCATGGCTTTATACACTACAGATCTCCAATTTACCGAGAGTAGCAGTGATTATATCGGAGGGAGCGTCAGGACCCATTCTTCCTGTTAATGGAACAATAACATCCAGGAATCCGATAGTCCCGTCCACTCCAGTCAATAAGGGCAGAGTCTGGCCCACAAGGTAGCTGAGAGTGGATATCCCACGCTTCTGCGAGGAAGCAGTGCCACGGACGAGCACATAGTCGTTGATAGCAACAGTCAGTAGGAGGGACGTCGCTGCCGTCCCGAAGCAATACGAAGACCTAATGACAAGTCAGCCTTTCTGAAGTCAGACAGAATATTAAGAGCCCACAAAACGCCAAGCGAGTGTCCAAGTAAAGCGGAGGCCGACATGAATAGCAAAGTGCCCATGAGGACAGCATGCTGAAGCAAGCCCTCACCGGGCCGAAAGTAGGAGCGACTCTCAACTAATATAGCGAGTAGATACTGTGCGGCAGAAATGCCTTGCGACGTTCTAGGTCAGAAGCTGCTTTTATGGCATTTCACATAACAAAGTGCTCACCAAGCAGAGTGGGTGTCCCATAGAGGACTGTGCACCACCATTCCTTCCTAAAGTAGGTGAGTGGCCGATCCAGGATGTGAGCCATGACGAAAGCTGTTAAATCAGCTGCCACGATACCGGATACCAAGGAAACGGGGACACTGAAGAAAGCAAGGACATAGCCTCCTATTCTATCTCTGCGAACTCTTCGGAGAGCCAGTGCGACGGATGCAGTGAATATTGCCAAGTAGTAAAGCGAAGCCTGACCCTTTGTGACGAGAACAAGAAGCTTTCCGCCGAGAGCGGTGAAATACAGATACTCCTTCGCTTTCTTGATATTCCTCAGCTCAGCCGAAGACGTATTGCTGACCAAGTGAGATAGTATAGCGAGGGTGTTCTCGCCTAGATGCTGCAGAGCACCCGATTCTAGATATTTCAGGCTGTCTAAGCGAGTATGATATTTGTATGAGTCCTTGACGAGCGCCATGTCCAAGCCTGTCAAGCCGCCGTACTGCTCGAATTGTCGGAAGTCGGTGTCTGACAATATCAGGCCTGTCTGTTTCGAGATTGTAGGTCAGTGGCAGTATGACACGTGCCTCCGACAGAGACTTGCCGCGAACAATTCGGTAGCGAAGATAGTACCCATCGGACGCGGCGCTTTCGACCATGCTCGGATCATCTGGCACGGAGCCAGTACAGTCAGCTGAGTTCACAGAGTTGGTATTCCGGCTCGCCATACCTCTGGGCTTGTCGCCTGGAAAAGCATCGCTGCACCAGCCGTTCCACATGCCTCCAAGTTGACGACGGCTCGGATCCTGTCTCGGTTCAATCAGTAGGCTCCTGGGATAGACAAGGTGAGTGCGAACTGACGTGTTGCGCCAGGGATGCTGGGTAATAAAAAGATGACTCGCGTCTTGAAAAGTCTCTTCTGCACCATTAAAGAGAAATACGATGGAGTGGTCTAGCTTGATATTCGGTGTCTGAGACATGACCCGCAAAGTCTCGAGCATCACAGCAACGCCCGCTGCATCGTCTGCTGCGCCTAGGGCGAAGACTTCGCAGTGAGCTAAGTCTTACACCACGGCGACCTGACGGCTTACCAGGCGAAGGCAGGGTACTGTCTAGATGCGCATTGATCAGGATGGCATCATCCCGACTTGCTTGTGTACCATTGGACAGACGAACGACTACGTTTGATATGCCTAGGTACTTCTTCCAGACTTTCTGTGGGACCCCAATCAGCGAAAGCATCGAGACTGATTTTATCTCCGAGTTAGGCGCACTTTGCCCACGAGCTCGAAAAGATGACTACCGTCTCCTTGCTGATGCGAGACATCTATCTCGACGTTTGCGCCGGCTGGAATTTGGCTTTTGAGGTCCTCGATTACTTGCAATGTATGCTTGACAGACTCGTCCATCTCGGGCGTGCCTACTATCCTGTAGCCTATATCTTCGGAGTAATGCTTGACATGTCTGAGTGCTTCTGCTTCGCTGAAGTGCGGAAGCCCGGTCGCATCGTCATAGAGACTCTGTGCCGGCTCTGGCAATTCATCTGTCAGAACATGTCAGCGATGTCGAGCGAGAATCATGACCATAATAAGGAGAACCGCTTGCAGTGAAGGCTGGCGGTATATCGTATAAGGACAGCGCAGAAAGGCAGGAAAAGCGCGAAGAAGGATGCCGGACGAGCCCAGCGAGTAGCACGCGCAGACCAGCGCTGAGGGTTATCAGAAGCAGCAGACGTCGAAGATGAAGTAGCGCCGTTCTGGCGACTCTGCGAACCCATTCAAAGAGTCCTTCAGTCGAAAAGCAGGCATCACATCTTTCGCATGAAAGGATAGGTACATTTACGAAGTATCGATGCCCAAGCGCGCTGTCACTCGTTTCCAGCCTCTGCAAACCTGTCTCGTCAACCTGCCCTTGTCCATCCATGGCCAGCTCGTCGCAAAAGCTATCCGGCCTCAATCGCTCGTCGTATGCCTGACCTGGACGTCCAAAGATGCTGCACAGCAGAACCAAACGGCCTATGTTGGATGGTCTGGAATGCCCGCCAGAACATTAGGCCCTTCCACAGCTGCGACAAGCAAGAATAATGTCGAAGGGGTAGAGCTTGACCCGGTTGCTGCAAAAGAGCTCGGCATACAGGAAGGCGTCGAAGTGAGAAAAGCGGGACGAACGGACAGATGTACTGAAGCTGACGATATGTCAAGGTATCCATCGACCTTCTGCGAAACCTACCGGCTGCAAAGACGGTTCAGGTCGAGCCGGTCACAGCGGACGATTGGGAGATTGTCGTAAGTTGACTTTCGCCCACAGCACTGATGACAAATGCTCAGCGTATTTCTAGGAACTTCACGCCGAATACGTAGAGCAGAATCTTCTATCCCAAGTCAGGGCGGCTTCGCCAAATCAGACACTCTGCGTATGGGTAGGAAAAGCTCACACGCTTGTGCGATTCCGCATAGGTGAGCGCCTCTTCTACAAGTTACAGTACTCAGCTGAAATAACTTGCTGTACTCAGACAGCGTCGAGCCGGCAGACGATATCGCTGTTCGGTTGACCATCGATACAGAAGTCATAGTCGCTCCGAAGACTCGATATAATGCTTCTCAAGCGCTGGCAAAAGAGCGTCACAACATTGGGTCGTCTAGTGGTGCTGGGCCGTCTTCAGCTTCAAAAGCTAGTCTACCGGCAGATGTGGACCGAGCAAAGAGACGGCTATTGAGACTACTTCCAGCCGACGTTGATATTTCCGACTTACTGCGAAAGCATGAAGGAGATGACGCAGATCAGGCTTGGGTAGCACCCCGTCTTTTCCGCCTGCTTGTTCAAGCGTATCCATCTACCAAAGTGTCGCTGGCGATCAAAGACTGTCCCGCTTGCAAACGTCATAATAAAGATACGGCTATACAGTCGCATCGACAGGCGGAAGAATCCAACTCAGCCTCGGACTCAGCTGGCAAGGGCAAGGGAAAACCTTTGGCCTCAAACGGCACCGAAACAAACGAAGAAGGACAATCAAGTACAGTCAACGTGCATCTTCAAGCAGATGTCAACGTCCCAGAAGGCTGTATCTGGCTCTCCCGTCAGACGCGGGCGAAGCTGGTTATTGAAGGGACCGGCGACTTTACCCTGATTAGGTTGGCTAAAGCAAAGAAGGATTCGGAAGATGTGATTTCAAGGACCAAGCAGAATGGTGCAACAGCAGAAGAGGAGACTTTGACCAGACCTCCCGTTCTAGCTGGAGTGCAAAAGCACTTAGACCGCTCTATAGCTCATATACAGAACACATTATTCGCAAGCCAAGGGCTTTCCATTGTGAAAACTCAACGTCCCACACTTGGCATTCTCCTTTGTGGTGCTTCTGGCGCCGGAAAGACTTCCCTAGTCGAGCGTATCGGCTCTTTGGCCAGCAAGAATGTCAACACGCTCTGTCACGTTGAGCGCATAAGCTGTACACAGCTTGTCAACCTACGAACCCCGCAGATACAAGCGAAATTAGACGAAGTCTTCACTTTAGCACTTTGGCACGCTCCTTCGCTAGTCATTCTCGACGATCTGGATAGACTGCTACCCGCAGAAGTAGAACACATCGACTCCTTCCACTCACAGCATCTCTCGCACCTCTTCCTGAACATAGCGAACAAGGCAATCAAGGAAAGACCGGTCGTTGTCCTCGCTACCGCGAAGGGTCCAGAAACCCTGCATGCATGTCTCAGCCAATCACACTTCTTCGGCGAGCGGATCACTCTCCGAGCACCTGATAAGAGTGCGAGGCGAGAGGTAAGCCCTGGATTTGGTCAAAATGCTCCAGCTAGACTGAGAGACTGACTTTTGCGCACAGATCTTCGAATCGCTCATACAGGAGAAGCTGGCATCCGGAAGTGGCTTAACCCTGAGTCCGGATCTCAACTTCGTTGCAGCAGCTACGCAGACCGAAGGCTACTTGCCTGTTGACCTGCAAGATTTGTTGACGCGCTCCCTCCACCAAGCTTCGATCAGAAGCAATCGGCTGTCTTTGTCGTCGCTCGAGTTAACGAGTGCAGATCTAGTCAAAGCTCAAGAGGATTTCACTCCGCTATCGTTGCGAGATGTCAAGCTGCAGAAGTCCGACGTGCAATGGGAGGATATTGGTGGATTAAGCGAAACTAAACGAGTCTTACGCGAGACGCTTGAATGGCCGACAAAGTATGCTGCAATCTTTGCCGCTAGTCCGTTGCGGCTCAGATCGGGGTAGGCACTTCCTTTAGCTAGCGTCACTAGGTTCGCTAACGCCTCCGATCCAGACTGCTTCTGTACGGCTTTCCGGGATGCGGAAAGACGCTTTTGGCCTCAGCCGTAGCCAAAGAATGTGGTCTCAACTTCATCAGCGTTAAAGGACCTGAAATACTTAACAAGTATATCGGAGCAAGCGAGAAATCCGTTCGCGATCTGTTCGAACGAGCATCCTCGGCCAAGCCTTGTGTCCTTTTCTTCGATGAATTCGACTCAATAGCTCCGAAAAGAGGTCATGACTCTACGGGAGTTACTGACAGAGTCGTCAATCAGATGCTTACCCAGATGGACGGTGCTGAGGGTTTGGATGGCGTTTACGTGCTAGCAGCGACAAGGTGAGCTGATGTATAGTGTTCCCAGTGGGTCTAGCTGAGTACTACCATACAGTCGTCCCGATCTCATCGACCCAGCACTGTTGCGACCTGGACGTCTCGATCGCTCACTGCTGTGCGAGATGCCAAACGCTCAAGACCGGCTGGATATCATGCGCGCCTGCGCTCGCAAGGTCTCGCTCTCAGATGAAATAGACCTAGCTGCGTACGTGGACGAGACAGAAGGCTATTCCGGAGCAGATCTTCAAGCAGTTATTTATAACGCTAATCTAGAAGCTATACATGCGACTATTTCGGCAAACAAGACGGAGAAGGAGAGCTTGGGCGATATGACAGACAGCCAGCAGGAGAACAGCATTCAATTCGTGTCTTTCGGAGGTAAAGATGGACAAGAGCGGACCGTGAAGTCGAAGGCTGAGCGTGCAAAGATGGAGAAGAGGGTGAGCTACTATAATACTTCCCGTCATCGCGCTGATTTAGAGGCATGCAGGTTGAGCAAATGATGGCATCGCTCAGCTCTAAAGGCTCCGATTCTAGTGCGCAGAAGGCCAATACCGGTGGAAAGCCAGTTGTGAGTAGTAGAATAGCTTTTCTTGTCTGCGAAGCGTACTGAGCTCGGAAGCTGCTAGACTCGCGTCCAAGCTCATCATCTGGAGAACTCCCTTCGGACAACGCGACCTTCTCTACCGCGAGACGAAGTTCGTCGCTTACAGAGGATGTAAGCACATATCTTTCCATAGGCTGCCCTTTCTGACGCCCGTCCATCAGCTACAAGGACTTTGTATCGGATCGAGCCAATGGTGGACTACCGAATGGCCAGCCCAGCGACGAGATAGGCGGGCGCTCTTCGTTGATGTAGCATAAAAAATCAACACCTGCAAAAGAAGCCTTTGCGATTCGCTTTGCAATCTCATGTGTAACGGGTCACGTGTTGTTTACTTATGGCCTGGCAGACGTGGTTTCGGATTCTTCTTGTCATTGTACCGATTCAGAAGGTGTCGCGACGCCAGCGATGGCAAGAGATACGCTAAGGCTACCTGTTGCGGTCAAGCGTTTCGCGACATCGACGCCGGCGAAGGCCTCTGGTCTTGCTGAAGGATCGATGCCTGAACCTGCTCCAACACCTCGACCTGGAGACGAAGGCGCCGACCGGAACGATGCTATGACCATGTTTGGACTCGCCGCTGGCTTCGACGACGATACCCAGCTTCTCGGGATGGAATTGCAAACGAACGATGATGATGATACCATGGTCCTCCAACAAAAGGCGTTTAGTGCCAATCAAGCACATCTGCCTGGTATAGGTTTGGGAGAAAGACTGTTTGAGATGCTCCTCCAACCTCAGGCGCCAGCTACGAGCAACGCCTTGGAAGTGTCAAGAACCATCGAACTCGGCAGTAGCTTGGTCGGTCGGACTCCTCAGCGACCACATAGCAGAATGAAGCCAGGAAATCTATCTTCAGCCCAGAAGAGAAACTTGAGAACGTCTATCGGAGCTGGAGGCCAAACTTACGTCGATTGCGAGCTGGATGTCAGGTTCGGCGATGACATTGCGACGGAGGAGGCGGAAGATACATCACATCAGGAGCAAGTGGAAATCATGAATCAGACCATTAATCCGACTGTCCGCAAGGTAGACTGGATTAGCCAAATCAAAACATTTGACAGGAAGATGCTAGCTGTGGTGAGGGAGCCAGAAGGTAAGCTCAACGTTACTTCCTTACACTTGCGGCTCCTTACATGCGCTCTGTTCTTTCAGTTTCGCAAATCTCGCAACATGAGACCAGTAGATCACGCGTTTCAGCGACACATGCAACATTAGAGACAGCAGAAGATGTCTTCCAAGTCGCCTTCTCGGAGCCATATAGAGGTACACATACCACTTCTGGCTCTTCGTCACCACCGCCTCCGCCCGTCTCCACCCGCAAAACCCCTTCTAAAGCACAACGCAAACGCAGGCAATCCATCATGTCATCCTCTCCCGCTCACTTGTCAGAAAACGTACCTCAAATCGTCGACAATGCAGCCATCCAAAGCATTCTTCGCAGAAGTCCAAGGAAAAGTAACCAAGGTTCTCAGCCGCTCAGCCAGCCTCCGTCAGCAGCGTCTGAGGCGATCGAGGAAGCTGGACATTTGTCAGTTCCCGCTATAGGTCTAGAGGTAGGAGAGGAGTCACCTAGTGAAGCAGTCCCTCAAGCCCCGCCTGTAACGGTCCCAAGTCAGCCAGCACTGCGCAGAAGTCCGAGGAAAAGCACGGGCTCCCGCAAGTCTCTCGATGCGACACAGAGAGCAGTCACCGAACAGACGGCCGCTACATCGCGGCTGCCGCAACAAGCGAGAAAGAGCTTAGCCTCAACTCGGGCTGCCTCGGAAGTCTCGAATGCGCAGCAATACCAGGATGCACCCTTAGACAAGAGCACGAGGGGATCCATCAATCAGAGAAGAGAAACTCGGAAGGCAAAGAGAGCTCAAGCTATCTCCAATTCCGATAACCCTGTGGAGGCTACGACATTAACTTCACAATATCAGACTGCTTCAGCTCCGACATCTGATTCCCAGATTTCTGCTCGTAGTCCCGAGCTCCCAAGCGAGGGCGAAGTCCAGCATATTCCGGCAACAAAGCAGCAAGACCAGTTCGACGTGCCTTCGTCACCTGCAAGAGAGCGCATGCCGGACATGGAAGAGCATGATAGTGGACCTACGGCTCCGGCCAAGTCGCCCTTCCCTGTTTTCAGGCGGCTAGATCCACTGTCGCCAGTGATGGAGGATTCCGAGAAGGAAAGAGAAAAGGAAATGTCAATGGAGCGATCATTGTTGCTGCAGCGAGCTCTGGCGACTCAGGTGTCCCAGAGACATTCAGATATACAAGCTCCGCAACCTGGCATCGTCAGCGCTAATCGAGATGAGGAAGGCGAGCCCAAAAGGATCGAAGAAGAGCAAGGACCGAGTGAAAATCCACTGCCAGAAAGTAGGAAGCCGACCGAAGAGCGCGCTTCCAGTATGGCTTTGTCTCGCACCACGAGCGAAAGACCTGGACGGAGCTCGCACGAACGATCATCTGAGCCCGATGGGTCATCCCTTCATACTTATGCGCTAGCGGTACCACTCCCGACTCTTGCGGCTGGCAGCAGGGTGGAGAGGTCCAATTCGGAGCCTGCAGCACCTACAGCATACCCTCCGGTACAGCAGCCATCACACCAAGCATCAGATGACTCTGTACCAGTCCTGGTAACTAGTCAGGTGCTCAGACCTATCTCTAGGCAAGCCGAGCGACCCAGATCAAGGCAGTCAACCGCTTCTTCTCAGGCAAGGGCAAAAGCCAAGGCTAAGCCATATGAGCGACCGAAGCCCTCTCGGACGGCGGCTTCTCCTCAAGCATCGATGACTACTTCCCGCCCAGTACACCCGGTAGCTTCCACATCCAGGTTGCCTGCCAAAGCACCGGCTGTTGGGCCATCCGTACCGACACAGATGCAGAAGCATATAGAGCAACCCAGAGGGCGGACTAGGAACCTTTCCGTCCCTGTCAACTTCTCGCCTGGGCAGAAGAAGAGGCCCAAGCCAAATGTGTCACGTCAGGCGTCAGTAGATGACATGTTCTCCCGAAGGCAGCGCGACGGCTCTCGTGGAAGAGGCCTCGAAACAGCTTCTCAGGCAGACTCTACGACGAGTTCTCGTAGAGCTCGAAGCGAAACCGCAAGATCCCTTACACAACCAGCTCCCGCACCTTCACACGTATCTCTTTCTGTAGGAGACAAGCAGAAGCGAGGCTTGCTCACGGAGCCAAAGACTTTCACCTTCGCCTCCACATCAGCTTCTACCAAGCGGAAGAGAGAGCATAACACGAAAGTTGCTGCCTCCGGAGGTTACAACAAGCCTGTTCATCGAGCAGCGCCGCCTAGAGTGCAGAACCCCAAAGCATCTGTCAACGTAGGTACCCTCCACCAGACTGTCATCGCAGGAAGCTTATTTTGACATGCTTTCAGAATGTGAACGCCATGGCCATGCGCTGCCAGGCAGAAACAGAAGCCCAAGAAGACGAGGTCATCGTGCCGCTAACTATGCAAGCTCTCCAAGCGCATGAAATATTGGAGAAATCCCTCGGCGAAATACATTCACCAGATCAGAGCCTTAGTGCTGCTGAGCACAACAAGACAGCCAAGTCGCAGACTGTACTGCGGTATCTTAAGGAGCTGGCAGACAATCAGTCCGACCACGTTCAGCTCGAAGGGTGCGGTTGCACACCTCAATCCGCTGGCAGTTACTGACGTGTTTTCCGCAGTCAATCTGAGCACTCCGGCGACAGTGCTGCCGAAGATGTAGAACCACTCCGCTCGCTCGTCGCAACATCGGCGAGCAGACAGCAAGAGCAGGTGCTGCAGCATGCCCCTCTCTCAACGCAGACGCAATCGTCTGCTCCGGTCGTGCAAGAGGAGGTCCAGCAGGTAGAAGATGTGGAAGGTGATAGCATTCGAGCGAGAGCCAAGCGTGCCCGATATGAGGACGATCACAACGCAGCTGAGCCGGCTGGCAGTCGTCAGCCCACCGCGGTATCCAGCAGCAAGCATGTCACGGCTTCTCAGGGCACACGTTACTCCAAGCACCCTGTCCAGCCAGCCCGAACAAGTTCGCAGGTACAGCGTCAGCGCAATCGAAAATCGCCTCGAGCTGGCGTTAAAGCCAAACCCACAGAAGCCACGAACAGGCATAAATCTGCGCGCCCCGCTATAAAAGCACATCCCACACAGCCACAACCCTTTACGTTTATGTCAGTCGGCAAGGAACAAGCATCCTTCCAGGAACGGCTGCGTACCTGGCAGGAGCGCGAAGAGACCGCTGCTAAGAGCGGCAGAAGGGCACTGCAGCCGCTTGCACCATCGACTGGCTTGCAACTTGCCCGACAGAACCAACCTTCCAGAAAGAATATCGTCCGGCAGCAGAAGCAACCGCTTGAAATTAGGCCGTTCGCATTCCCATCAGACAAGCGTATGGAAGAGAGACGAGAGTGGGAGGAGCGTCTCCGAGCGAAAGAACGGGTAAGCAGATCGGCATTGTCTATGTCTTCTTGCTCTGCTATACTGACTATGCATCCACAGATCAAAGCAGAGCTGGCAGCGATCGAGAGAGCAGAGGCAGAAGCTCGAGAAGCTGCTGAGATCAAGGAGATGCGCCGCAACCAGATTATACGAGCGAACCCTCTGCCGGCTTACATTACCGAAAAAAGGACTATTCACTAATTCGAGCCTTTCTACCCATCTACTTCTTAACGTCTGGTCCGGTAGTCTTCGTCGTTGTACTTCTCAATTCCGGGATTCTTACTGTCTAAAACCAATCTATACAGTTCTGACAGGACCGAAGTCACGTCCGAAGCTTGCGGGCTGTTCTGGCTTTGTCTGAACAATCTCCTCAACTGTAAGGGATAGTGCCGGGTCAGTATTGCCGCCAAACAAGTGCTCCTCCGAATACTTACTTTCTGCCATGACTTCAGGAGTGAGCTTGGGGATAAGCTCTACGGCCTTGATGTTCTCTTGAAGTTGCTCGACCTTCGTAGCACCCAGTATGACACTCGAAACGCCCTCATGTTTCGTGGCCCAAGCCAGAGAGAGCTGTCCGACACTTCCTCCCAATCGCTCCGCACTGACAGATCGCAGCAAGAAAGGTTGGTTCAGCAGAAAATAACGGAGCAGATGCGCCACGGAAAGTACGCACAGCTTGGTGAGTTTCTTGACTTTCTCAATCTTAGTCTTGCCAGTTTCCGTCGATAGTTCATCGGCGGCGCCAGACAAGAAGTCTTTGTGATTATGAAGACGCGATCCCTCCGGTACACCATCGTTGTACTTGCCGGTCAACAAGCCCAGAGCAAGCGGGGAAAAGATGGTGTTGCCTAGACCGTATTGCTTTTGCAAGTATCGGAACTCGACCTCCACTTTCTCGCGATGGAATAGATTATATTGCGATTGCTGGAAACGAATATTGTGATCAGCTCACTCTTTCCGGGAAGTCCGGACCAAGAAGTCTGAAAACCAAGCATACCTCCGTGGCAGGGCCGATGAGATGCAGCTTCTCGGCGATCAGATAAGCTTCCTGAATCTGTTGAGCTGACCACTCGGAAACTCCCCAGTAAAACCTTTTTGCGTGCGGTGTTAGCATCAAATTTTTGGAGGCTGTGATGGAGACGCACGCATAACCGTGCTCGATAACCCAGTTGAAAGCTCTAACTATCTCCTCCATGGGGGTGTTGACATCGGGTCGATGTGCGTAGACAATATCGACATAGTCGAAGCCAAAGCGCTTGCAGCTTGCTTTCGTGCCCTCGATTATATGCTTGCGAGACAGCCATTTCTCGTTGGGATCCTTGCGAGCCGTGCCAAAGAAGATCTCTGTAAAACACATAGATCAGCTTCCACAGTAACAGGCAAATCAGCTACTATACTTGTGGTCACGACGAGCTCCTCTCGCTTGATCTTCAAGTCTCTGAAAGCTTGTCCCATTTCGATCTCGGATTGTCCATACTCGTATCCTTCTGCATTGTCAAACAGGTTGATGCCGGACTCGAATGCCTGAAGACCACAAAATGCACGCATTAGATCGGGAAAATACGATGCGGGATCTAGGTAAACACGCACAGTCTTGATGAGATCCGTTACAATCCCTCCCTTTTGGGTACCTGAAAGCGAATAAGCCAGGACGTTCAGTCTGTGAATTTCGAACTTACCTCCCACAGTCAGCCAGCCTCCGTATGAGAAGACAGAGACCTTGAGGCCGGTGTTTCCAAGGTTCTTGAACTGTAGAGAAGTGTTAGTTTGTTATGCATGCGAACACATCGTCCAAATTACAAGCATGTTCTTGGGATCAAACGAGGGCGGGTTTTCGGTACTCATGGCTGGCAGATGTTCTGTTGTACTTGGTAAAAGAGGCAGAAGAAGATTAGGACGTAAGAAGAAGAGAAGGAGAACATGAAGAGAAATCAGACGTCGGTTCACGGTCGCGTCGGCATAGAGTCGGCAGATAGAGACACGAAGACATTCAGAGGCTTGAAATAGGTCTCCTGTGCTCAGCAGTGTCTGACTATCATGGAGTAGTAAGCAGCTTTGCCGGTCATCGGAACTCGGACGGCAATTGCAAGTTGGCAAAAGGCAGACGAGGAAGCAAGTCCGAAAGCCTTGCCATTTCGAAGCACACTGTTACGCTTTTCTTATTCTGATCTACATTCTCGAATATCTATGCTGTCTTAGACAGTTCTTACTGGGCCAAAGTCACGCCCGAAAGTAGCGGGTTGCTCAGGAGCTGTCTGTACAATCTCATCAACTGCAGCAAGAGAGCTTGTCAGCATCATATCCCACTGATGTAAAGAACTTATGGAGTGTAACTTACTCTCAGCCATCACTTCAGGTGTGAGCTTCGGAATAAGCTCGACGGCCTTGATGTTTTCTTGTAGCTGCTCGACTTTGGTAGCACCGAGAATAACGCTCGATACACCTTCGTGCTTTGTAGCCCAGGCAAGGGAGAGCTGTCCTACGCTTCCTCCGAGTCGCTCGGCGCTGCATTGACAAACGAGAGAAGTCAGCTCGAGGCATATAACTCAGCGCGGCAGGACCTTACAGCTTGGTGAGCTTCTTGACCTTCTCGATCTTGGCTTTACCGGCCTCGGATTGCAGCTCCTTGGCGGTGCTGTCGAAGAAGTCTTTGTGGTTTGCGAATCTAGAGCCCTCTGGGATACCGTCGTTGTACTTTCCAGTCAACAGACCGGAAGCGAGTGGGGACCTAAATGACGTGAATATAAGCAGGCGCTTCTGAAATGCGAACTTGAGGAGGCGCACCAGATGGTGTTTCCGAGACCGTACTGCTTCTGCAAGTAACGGAACTCTTTCTCGACCTTCTCTCGGTGGAAGAGGTTGTATTGCGATTGCTGAAAAACGCCTGTCAGCTTTGGGCTCGACCTGAATTTCGGCTCCAAG
The DNA here is from genome assembly GCA_001972285.1 of Erythrobasidium hasegawianum. NCBI lineage: Eukaryota > Fungi > Basidiomycota > Cystobasidiomycetes > Erythrobasidiales > Erythrobasidiaceae > Erythrobasidium > Erythrobasidium hasegawianum. Next base: position 932,911 of record BCII01000007.1, on the reverse strand, counting down.
TTGCCCACCTCGGTAGCAGGTCCGATGAGGTGTAGCTTCTCGGCAATAACAAATGCCTCTTGCAGCTGCTGAGCAGTCCATTCGCTCGTGCCCCAGTAGAAAGCTGCGAGGATAAGATCTTGTTATTTTTGGCTTCCGGCGTGAGACTCCTCCATCCGCATACCTAGACCCTGCTCAATTACGTGATTGAAAGCTCTCACGGTCTCCTCCATGGGGGTGTTGACATCTGGTCTGTGGGCATAGATGATATCGACGTAATCCAAGCCTAGACGCTTCAAGCTTGCTTTTGTGCCTTCGATGATGTGCTTGCGAGAGAGACCCTTCTGGTTAGGGTCCTTGCGACCGGTTCCAAAGAAGACCTCTGCGCGATCCATGTTAGTCCAGCCTTGAGAATGATGGCCGATCTCACTTACTTGTCGTGACGACGAGCTCCTCTCGCTTCAAGTTTAGGTCTTTGAATGCCTGGCCCATCTCAATCTCGGACTGTCCAGTCGCGTATACCTCTGCGTTATCGAAGAGGTTGATACCGGCGTCCCATGCCTGAACATGGCGTCAGTCCAAAATTCGCGCGAGGCAGGATAGACAAGCCGCACAGTCTTGATGAGATCTTTGACAATCTCTCCCTTCTAAAGACACAGAATAGAACGCATCAGATGAGAAAGATGCGGGAGCGGATGTAGGCGTGCCTGAGTGCCTCCGACTGTCAACCAGCCTCCATAGGAGAAGACAGAGACCTTGAGACCTGTGTTTCCCAGGTTCTTGAACTGTTCCGGCAGCCAGAAAGATGTGGGTCAGCTCGCTGGATTTCGCTTGATGACGGAGGTGCTGCAGTACCAGCATGTTCTTGGGGTCAAATGTAGGCTTAGCGTCGACGGACATGGTTGATAATATTCCTATGGGAGTTTGGAGTTGGGAGAAGAAGAGGAAGCAAAGGGAGGAGAAGCATATGAGATACGAGAGGAATAGAAATGTGCCGCCACTGCCTGAAAGGCTCCGTCATTTTCGGCAGAGGACAGAGTAGTCAGCAGGAACCGACGCTGGATCACACTGTATAGTCGTTGCCTCGTCTTGCTGCTGACATTGACTTGATGTTTCGAAATTGAAGGTTCTGATTTGATTTGCAGCTTGATTCTGCTTCGAATTGAGCGCGCCTGGCGTCTCGGCGCTTCTGCCTGACATCCTGGTCCACACCTTCCACCATCCCTCTGTTCATCATGACCTCTCTCGCCAGTCTACCTGTCGAGCTCATCACCCAAATCGCCCTCGAAACAAGCAGGGTGTCCGAGCGCGACTATTTCGAGTCTTCTTCGCTTGAATCGGTGGTGTATGCCGACAAGACAGTCGCGTCTATGGCCCTCATTTCCAAGTATTTCTACTCTACTCTCCGCTACTTTCGCTTTCGAACCATCCGCGTGCGGCTCTGCCAAAAGAAGTTGGCAAACACCACCTGCGGCCATGATTCACAACGTATCGAATATATCACAAGCAAGATCTGCACCGGCGCCGTTCGAATCATACATATAATCGGATCAGAACCAGGCATTGTGCCGGCCGAGTGTGTCTCTCTTCACAAGAGATTGTTCCTCAGCCCGGCCTTACAGAGTGTGAAGACGCTCGGACTTGTCAATCCACAACGTGACTTGTCTCTCATCTCCTGTCTACCTCGCAACATGGTAGAAACTCTCTTACTGTCTGAAATCCAGCACGAGGACTGGTCTTCCCCGACGTTCTCGCAAGCAATGTGCCGATATCTGGCCTCTTTTACATCTATCAAAAGCACACATCTTACATACTACAAGGAGGGATTCATCGACAATGGTCATGTTCTGGAAAAGCTGAATCTCAAAGCTCTGCGAGTCTTTTTCAATTCCGGTCTGGTACAGACCGCTCCCCTGCTCGGATTGACAATGTTGGAGATCGAGCCACTGGATATACCAGCATTAGTCCGATCACTTAAAACTGCGAAATGCAAGCTATTGCACTTGCGCGTCTTGTCCATCTTTACGTGGTTTCAGTTACCGCAGGGCGGTTGGCTGGAAAACGCAGAAGCTCGATATCCAGAATCTTTGCATGCTTTGGTAGAACGCTGTCCCAAGCTGGAAGAGTTGAATGGCGTGGATTTGAATGGCGCTAATCTGGAGATCCTAATGGCCGCCCTGCCCGCCACGTTCAACATGTTGAGCGGGGATGTGTGGACATTTGATACTCTGATTGACACATTGAACGCCGTCAGAATGGTCGCCTCCCGATCGACACTCCCGGCATTCCAGCTCAAATTAAATATATGGGGCGATGTGCTGGATGAAACAATAGACGACTACGTCGAGTGGGACGACGCATATGCCTGGCTTCCAAAGATTGAGATGAGAGAAGCCAGCGAATATGCCTCACCAGAAGCGTTCAAACAGGCATACGATGTAGCGAAAGCGAAAGCCATCTGTGCGATTCAGCAAGTGCTAGGACGAGTGCTTCGACGAACTTTCGACTACTATCACATACGATACGACCTCACCGGCTGGCCCGAGTCCCTCTATGCCGAGCTCATTACGCCGGGACAACACAAAATGTGCGTTGGCTTTCTTTTTATCCACGAATGAATGCTGAACAGCTCCCTCTATCAGCACCGAGTTCTATCCAGTCAAACCATGTCGTTTACTGCCGAACTTAAGGTCAACTATGGACGATGGTCTCGAGCAGTTGACACTGTATGTCTTGTACCCTTTCAATTGCAATAGCACATCAGCTAACAGTATGGTAGACACCACTTTTGGCGTCGGTGACGTGATTTTCACAAGGCAAGGGATATCCTATCTGCTCTCCGCAAGGGGAGCATCGTCTCCCGACTCCCTCCTTACTAGGTACTAGGTAAACAGATCCAGGGCGATGTACGTCGGGACAGATGCCACTTTTGTGAGGGTTACAAAGCCAGTCTGAGATGTGCTTCCGGATTTGCTATGTAATGACAGAAGGGCAAGCTGGCCGAAGAAGCATAGACCGTGCAATCTTGCAAAAGATTTGAGTGTGCATTTGACGTCGTTGCTATGAATGTCTCGCTTTTGTCTCTGCTCCATCTGGCGGCCGCACGGCTATCATTGCGCAATCCAATGCTGAATACTATTACGATTCCATGACACATGATGGCGACCCTTCTCAGCCTTCCCGTTGAGTTCATCACTCAGATAGCTCTCGAGACCAGCAAGGTGTCCGACCGCGACTTCTTTGCGGCGGACTCCATCAGAGACGTGATGCATCCAGACCATACAGTCCAGTCAATGGCACTCGTCTGCAAGTACCTCCATTCGACCCTCCGCTATCTTCGCTTTCGTGTGGTTTGCGTGCGCCTCTGCCGTAAAATCTCCTCCAAAAGTACTTGTGACTGGCACGGCCAGCGCATCGATTACATCCTCAGCAGCGTCCCTGCAGGTGCTGTCGATTCAATACAAATAATGGGGACGGATGGGGGCGCGATATCTCCCGAATGCTTCCAGCGCCATAAGCAGCTATTTAGCAGCCCCGCGCTGCGAAACGTGATGACACTTGGACTGGTCAATGTCCAGTCCAACGCGGCTCTTCTACATTGGCTCCCACGCGACAAGGTGGAAACCCTTCTCATTGTCGAGCTGCAGCACGATGAGTTTTTCTCAAGGACTTTTACACCCGCAATGTGCACATATTTGGCATCTTTTCCGCCGCTCAAATGCACGCGTCTCATGTATCGAGACGAGCACCCGATAAAAAACGCCCATGCGTTGGACCGCCTCAACTTACAAGCCTTGCGGATTTTCTGCAGCCCTCCGTTCACGCATATCGCTCCCTTACTTGGGCTGACGATGATGGAGATCGAATATTCGGTCGTATCGGCTATGGTTCTAGCCCTAAATAATGCAGATTGCGAGTTACAGCATCTGCGGATACTGTTCATCTTCGACAAATTCGAGCGGTTTCGTGGATCTCGTAACGCTTACTTTGAGAATAACGACGACCCGTACTCCGATGACTTGCCAGGCCTGGTGAGGCGCTGCCCCAAGCTTGAAGAACTGTGCTGCAAAGATATGGACGATGCTTGTATGCGGAGCTTGATGGAATCCTTACCTACTACCTTGGAAGTACTCTCTGGCGATATCTATCACTTCTCAACTGTCTACAGACTGATAGACGCAATAATTTCAGTTGCGCCTCCCCGCGCAGATCGTAATCTCCTTTTGGACCTGGACATAGACGCCCACTTTGTGCGGAGCTCGATCGAGAATTCCCTCAGATATGATGGAAGCTGTCGTTGGCTTCCCAAACTGCCCATGTTGCAGAAGTGCGATTATACATCGGAAGATGCCTTCAAAAAGGCATACTGGAGAGCATGTAAAGAAACGGTGGACTCCACTCTCCAAATTCTGGGAAGAGCACTCCGACAGGCACTTGATTACCGCAATATACTGTATAACGTGGATGAATGGCCCCAACAATTCTATACGGATCCTAATCTATTCAAGCAAAGACAAATGTACGTCGCTAAGTTCTCGCGCTGGTAGACTGTTATTAATGGCTCCAATGTCAGAACTGAGTTCTACCCTGTGAAGCCGAGTCGTTATCTGCCAAAGATCGACTTCGGCTTGAATGACACTCTGAGGCAACAAACCTTGTACGTCTCTCCTTACTAGGACATGTCTTGGCGAGATTGCTGAAGCTATCACAGGGATCATTTCTGGGAGACCCGTTACGATACTTCCTCTGAAGACTCGTCGGACTCTCACCTCGGCGACACCTTTGTTTTCTAGTATGAAGGTCTGTTGTCGATAAACCGGGTTTGCTATCCTTAAGACACGTCCTGATAGTCTCCTGCACTTGCGCGTACGGAGCGCTCTCAGCTTGTGGATAAACATATCGAGAGGACATGCCCGTTCTTAGAATACGTTGACAGTATTTCACTATGTAGAAGCCTGCAGAAAGATTATTGCGTTTGCAATTCGCCGATTTTGTATCCTATAAAGCTTGTCTCAGCTCCAAGCAGCGACCTGTCGGGCCGCACGCTCGGCGGGGCATTGCACATTCTGCCTTACGAGTCTAAGGACTCTTACAATGGCGACTCTCCTCAGCCTGCCAGTCGAGCTCATAACCCAAATCGCGCTGGAAACATGCACAATGTCGGAGCGCGACATGTTCATGGTCAAGTCCCTGGACGATATCCCATCACAGAATATTACTATCAATCGTATGGCGCTGGTGTGCAAGCGTCTCTACTCGATCCTGCAACACTTTCGGTTTCGCGCTTTGCGAGTGCGGTTCTGCGATGAAGCCTGGGAGCCCGGCGAGTGTAAAAGTCATCGCAAGCGCTACCGATACATTCGCAAGAGTGTTCCGGCTGGTGCTGTGAAATGGCTTCTTATAACTGGAAATGGGGACGCCGGCATCGGAATGATGACCAAGTGTTTCCAGTCTACCAGAGCTTTACTTGTGTGTCCTGCTCTTGCGGCAGTCACTACCCTCGTACTTTCAGACATTCGATACGACATTCACGTCCTACGCTGTCTACCTCGAGATAAAGTCGGTAGCCTGGTCCTTAGCGAGATTCAGCAAGACTTCGATGAACCACTGCTTGCAGTCTTCACACAATCTCTGTGCAAATATCTCGTTTCTTTTCCGTCTCTTCGAAGCAGTCAAATTACATATAACGGGAATGTCCCCGCAAAAGATATGTTCATATTCGAAAGAGTCGAGCTCCAGGGACTAAGGATCTTTTGGAACACTTCTACCACGCATACTGCCTCTCTTTTTGGCTTAACGATGCTGGAGGTGGAGCACTCTTACGTAGAAGTCATTGTCAATGCTTTGATTGATCAGAAACGCAAACTACCAAATCTTCGACTACTCTCGCTGTTAGACGACTACGAAGGATATCAGAGCTACGATGAGTACGCAGCGGAGCTTCCGCAATTGGTAGCCCTCTGTCCAAATTTGAAGGAGCTGCACTGCTCGAGGGTGGACGACTTCTTGATGCCCTCCCTTCTGGCGTCTTTACCTTCCATCTCCGCGACACTCAAAGGCGACTTGTCATTCTTCACGGATCTTGTTGATCTGCTGCGAGCTCTCAACTCAGCCGCTGCCAGAGGCACGAATCTTGATTTGTGTCTGCACCTTTCTGTAGACCAGAGCAGAATGGAGGAAGATTTTTGGGAAGACGTCAATGACTATAAACTGTCTTTCTGGCTCTCATATGATCAAACAGACGACCTTGACCGCGACGATCCTTCCGAAGCGTGGGCCCAGGCCTGGGACGAGAATGACCACAACATTCAATGTGCCCTGGGACATGTGCTTAGACAGACACTAGACTATCATGGAGTTCGCTATGACACGACCGAATGGCCCATAAACCTCAAGAGCGAAGCCTGCCAGCCTCACCAGCGCAAAATGTGAGCAGAATAAGCTGATCGATGGACTTGGAGTGCAAGCCGACTGATCTTTTGATAGCATTGATTACATTCCAGTCAAGCCTAGTCGTTACTTGCCAAGATTACCTGCAGAAGACTACAACGACGGTCTGAAGCAGCAGGCGCTGTATGTTCCGCCTTCAATTCGAGCGTTCATCCAGCTCATCTGCGCTCTACAGTACGGACTATGTTTCAGTCAAGCCCGTCCGCTACGGATCGCGAGCACGATGCGGGACGGATTTTGAGCACAATTTGAAACAGCCGAAACTGTATGTTGCATGCTACTACGAGCAAGAGGCTGGCTGATGTTCTTAAAAGGCAATATTTCTGGATATCGAACCCCACCACTGGTGCAAGCTTGTCGACATCAAGTGCATCTTAGACAGTCCAGCTTCGGTAACCGATGACCTAACGAGTAGTGTCCGTCCACTCGTGGATACAGAAGTCTAGAGAATGTTTGGTACATTCTTAGTTGCCGCGAAATACCTGCACTTTCAGTACCTGGTCTCTCTTTGAATATCTGCTAGCTTTCCATGCTTCGCTTTGCAAAGCCATGCCATAGACGGAAGGTAGATGGGCTGGACCACGCGCTGAGCGATCTGAATTGTTTCGATGTACTTGCAAATGCCCCTCGCAAATGAGCTTGCCTATAAGCTTCATCCACTTGCTTTGCTTAATTCGCAGCCTTTCCGGGCTATCACGACAGGCCTGGGAGGTGCAACACATGCACATGCAGACATGGCATCGCTGCTCAACCTCCCCGTTGAGCTCATTACCCAAATCGCGCTCGAGACGAGCAAGGTGTCCGAGCGCGACTTGTTTATGGCAAAATCTTACGACGAGCTCTACAGTCAGAACGAGACCATTCTATCTCTAGCACTCGTCTGCAAACCTCTCTACATGGTTTTGCGACACCTCCGCTTTCGTATCATGCGAGTACCTGTCGCTTTGGACTACATGTCCACGAAGAATCTGAAGAAGGTTAGGAAACGCATCGAGTACATTCACAGCAAAGTGAAGGCTGGGAGTGTTAAGCTTCTATACCTTGTGGGATCCTCCCAGCGACCATCCCTCCTCGCTTACGGCACCTCCATGCTCAAACGACTGTTCAGAAGTCCAGCTTTACAGGCTGTAACAACACTCGGATTAGAAAGTGTAGAAGACTACTTTCCTCGAATACGTTGGCTCCCTCGAGACAGGGTCAGGACCGTTCTCCTTACAGACGTAGACGACTGCGACTTCCCGCAAATCAATCATCGCGCGATGCTGGACTACCTTGCTTCTATGCCTTCTCTACAAAGTACTGTCCTCAGCTATAGTGGTGACGACGATTTACATATCCCGGACGGCGTCAAACTGCGGGCTTTGCGAATCCTGGGCAGTCCTCCTTTACCATTTTCCACTCCTCTACTTGGCTTGACTATGCTGGAGATAGATCATCTGCAAGTGGAAGCAGTTCTCGACATACTTTGCGACGAGGGGTGTAACTTACCTCAATTACAAATTTTGGCCGTCTGCGGCTATTTCCACGACTTCGAGTCCGAGGACCCAAACCACGACTTCCAGTTACCAACTCTGGTATCACTCTGCCCCAACCTTCAGGAGTTCCTTTGTACAGACCTCGGCAATGCACCTATCTATATTTTGCTGGATGCCTTGCCAGAAACTCTCAACGTACTGTCTGGAGACTTGTACACAGCCTACGACATTCAAGTAATACTGGGCGTCATCGGTGCACTCACCGCATCAGGCAAAAGCCTGCGATACATACTACGTCTAGATATACGGGACACTGCGCTGCAGAATTATATTTCATACTGCCTCGAAAAGGGTGAAGTCTTCCACTGGCTACCATGTGTACCATTCGAATGTGATCTCGAGGAGCAAGTAGCTCTGATCCGGCACGCGCTAGGAGATGTACTCAGAAAGACATTGGACTATTACGGTATTCGATACGATACTTCAAATTGGCCTAGCGATCTCGTGGCCAAGCCTTGCAATCTCCGACAGCGCAGAATGTAAGAATCCGCACTTTCGAGACATCGGAGGCCAAACAGTGACACATCTGCAGAACCGAGTACTATCCCGTTTCACCTAGTCGCTATTGGCCGAGGTCCCAGTTCTATCATTATGACGGACTGAAACAGACAAGTTTGTAGGCTTTCCTGCGCATGGATCTAGTCAATGTAGCTAACTTGCAATTTAGGGATGATTTTTGGGAAAGCTGATTCAACATTTCTAAGGCTTACGTGCAATAATGAGCAAATCTTAACGGAAGCGAGATTCTTGCAACCTTCTTCTTCAGGTCTGGGATAGAAGCCTACTCTATGATAGTATGAAGTCTGCTTCCGCACAACTATCCGGCTGGTCTGTTTTCATTGACAGCTTTCTTTTCATTGTCTTGATGTGTTCCATGTTTCTTGCTTGTATTTTCATCTAGAGCAGTGTCCAGCTCACGACATACTTGGTTTCTTCTGTCCATCGCTTGCCCATGAGCCCTGGCTCCGCTTGCCTTTGCACCTATTTCTGGTCTTTGGCGGCCACTGCTGGCTTGCAAGCCGCAAAAAAGCTACATCATGACCACCCTCCTTAGCCTCCCCGTCGAGCTCATTACCCAGATTGCTGTCGAGACAGCCGACAAGGTGTCCATGCGTGACTATTTTATGACAAAATGGATAGACGAGCTGCCGCACTACAATCAGCACATCACATCTATGGTGCTTGTCTGCAAGCGACTCTACTATGCCCTGCGGCATCTTCGTTTCAGGGCCGTCCAGATTCAGCTCCATCACGAATACCTGGCAGCAAAAGACTTCAAGAAGTACAAACAGCGAATTGACTATATCCACGATATCCTCCCTGCGCGCACAGTGCAAGCATTGCATATTCGAGGCCCGGAAGGAGAAGAAGCAGGAGGAGCCATCTATCCGCAGTGCTCTCTGCTGTTTCGGAAATTGCTGGTCAGTCCAGCATTGGAAAGGATCACCACGCTGGGCGTAGCAAACATGCAACACTACGTACACCTGCTACGCTGGATCTCGCGGAGCCAAGTAGAGAATTTGATAATCAATGAAGTGGAGCCTACAAATTATCATAACCTCGATGCGTTGTCACCAGCCATGTGCAAATACTTGCTTTCTTTCCCTTCTCTTCGAAGCTCCTATATTATCTACACTGGAGAGTCGCCTCTCGACATAACGCTCATTCTCGATCATCGCAACGCGGTGGCCCAACTTCGACCTGCAACTTCAGCTTTCTTTAGATGCCGAATCGTTCGAAGACGATCTGGCCACTTACCTTGACCGTGACGGCTGTTGCTATTGGTTGCCTAGCAATCCATTGGCAAAACTCCGCTTGTGCGACACGGAGAAGAAGCGCAAGCGAGCCTACCAGAAAGCTTCTCGTGCAGTACAGCAGGCCATCGGAGACTTTCTCAGGAGCACTTTAGACTATCACAAAATATGCTACGACACATCTGGATGGTCTGAATGCTTTCTGGCCGATGCCCACCCTTCGCAGCAGCGGAAGATGTGACTCAATTAGCATATCCCGCGAGCTAGGCTGAACTTACGTTCTTAACGCAGAACGGAATACTTCTCGATTCGACCTCCTCGCTTTCTGCCCCAGATACCAGATGTATTTCCGGATCGACCAATGATTCAGCTCAAACTGTATGTAGGCCTCTTCGCTGCATAATCAAGTTCAGAGCCTGATAGGCTGGACAGGGAACATTTCTGGGACACCTAGTCTGACCATGCTGTGAGGTATGATGCTGCACGAGATTTGGCAAGTTCTGTGAAGCGAGACGTACCCTTCCTCCGTGCTTCGCGGCATCTATAGTGGTGTCTGTTGTATCTAGGCTCCATCGTTTGCTTGCAAGGCTTGTTTGCTGAATCTCGGGTCCATCTTGATCAGACTCTTATTCATACACCTCAGTCTTGCTGTCAGGATACAGAGATGCCGACATTGCTTGATCTACCCTCAGAGCTCCTCATACAGATAGCCCTCAAGACCAGCGACACGTCAGACCGCGATGACTTCCTCTGCAAGGACACCGTCCTGTATTCGGATGAAGTAGGCGACATATCTTCTCTATGTCTCGTCTCGCGCCAGCTCTATCGCAACTTGAAGCACTTGCGATTTCGGCTTCTACGGATCTGTCTCTTCAATTCAGCGATGGTGAAGAAAGAGCCTGACTGGTTGCTCAACTGTGCAGAGCGCGCCAACTACGTCCGCAGTCTCCCAGCAGGAACAGTAAGAGATCTGTACGTCCACTGTAGCTCATGGCATGCTACCTCTGCCTTGGCGCAGGTACTCCTTCGCGACATCTGCTCGAGTCCTGCCCTGGCGCGTGTCAAGAGGCTCGCACTGCGTCGAGCGTGATTTAGTGACGAGGGGACCTTGCTCGCTTCAGCGAAGGCAGGTCGCTGGCGAAAGGACTTGCGAATGCGACTTGTCTCCCTTTGGGGATAACAGGTCCCTTGAAGAACTCACGCAAGTCAAAGTCGACCTGTGTCCCCTGAGGGAGAGCAGGTTCCTTTCCGATTGCGCTACACCGACGTCCGAACATTCGGGCAGCGACTTGCTTCCCTTTGGGGAAACAGGTCCTTTCTGCGGGGCTGGCGCGTACGACTCCTCCAATCCCTCAGGGGATACAAGTCGCGTCCGTTGATACCCCTTTTTCCGTTGAGCTCTCATTACCCCTAAACGACTTGTATCCCCTGAGGGATAACAGGTCCCTCTTCTCAACTTACTACTCCCTACGACCTGTCTTCCCTTCGGGAAACAAGACAGAACCCTCTCCCTACCCTCTCCCTTACGCTGATTTCAAAAATGACAGTCGCTAAGCATGTTGATCGAAAGTGACAGAGTTACAAATTGATGGCTGCTGCCAATCGGAGAAAGGAGAAGGCACAGGCCCAGCAATCCCCAGAGGGAGACAAGTCGAGTGTGAGCTCTCTGTCTTAGTGTAGGCAAAGATGGACCTGTAATCCCCAAAGGGAGGCAGGTCGCTGATGTTGTCTTCAGGAGTCAGTAAATTGGACCTGTTATCCCCAAAGGGAGACAAGTCGATTGCGTGACTTTGGTTTGGTGCATTGCGACCTGTTTCCCCAAAGGGACGACATAATCCTTTCTCCAGTCAAGTCCTTCGCTCGCGTCCTGCCTTCGCCGAAGCGAACGCGGTCTGCTCATCCGATGCTTGAGTGTCTGGCTTTTCACGCTCCCTCAATCCAGACAAGCGGCCAGCGTAAGAAGGATCGGGCGCCAAGATTGTCTACTCAATACTAACAACTGCATAGGCAGCAATTCTTTTACTACACTACAGAAGGTGGGATGCTTGCATGGAGAGGGATGGGAAGGAGGACACGCATGCTTATTCTAGTCCTTAGGGCAATGACATGTGAGGCATTCCAAGACGCAACACTTTCGCTATGTGGGAGCGTGTCTGTCATATCGGAAAGCCCCTCTTAACGCTCTTAACACCTTAAGCGCAAAAAAAAGGCGATATGATAAGGCTCAGGCACCGGCTCCACGATAAGGAAAATCTCGATCACCCCGGTCGGACAAAGCCTTCATGATAACCCATCATCCAAGCCTATCAAGCTGTCGAGCTCTTTCTTTCTCTTTTCCTCTTTCTCGTTAGCTCTCCATCTACGCAACCAAAATGAGTGACATTGGCTTCGACGAGCAGGAAGAGCTACGAAACTCTGTAACAAAGCTACCCACGATTGCTGGGATGTGAGGAGATAGCTTTGCGGAGACTGTCAACTTTGAGGCTGAATTGCGCTTGTCATCAGCAAACGGAAATTCACTACAAGAGAAGGATGGATTGGCGACTTCGACTTTGCAAATCTATGCATGCCGTAAGCGAAGCATGAAGATGAGGTTAGGACATTCTTCTGACCGAATTTACTCTCCAGCACTCTCAATCCCTGGAGTACCACAAGGAGCGCCAAATCCCGCGAAGTGCCGTTCTACGGACTCAATGACAACCTGCCCATCCTGCTAGCGCTAGTCTGCGGCTTCCAACATTCGCTATCCATGTTGGCGGGTGTCATCACTCCACCTATCATCTTCGCAAGCTCCCTGAATCTGCCTTCCGATACGCAAGTCTGTAAGTACGAAGTTCTACGCCTCAAGTTTGGCTATCTGACACGCGCTTCTCATCTCAGACATGGTCGCAGCTTCTTTGATCTGCTCTGGATTCCTGTCTGCTCTGCAAATGACAAGGTTCAAGATTCCGTTCACCAGAAATATATATTTCGGAACCGGCCTCATCACTGTCGTCGGAACATCTTTCGCTTCTCTGTCAACGGCCAGCTCCATCTTCAATGCCTTGTATGCCGATGGCACCTGTCCTATGGTACAAGCAGCAGACGGAAGCATGATCAAGGGTGCCTGCCCGGAAGCTTTCGGCTATCTTCTTGGTACCTCGGCCCTCTGCTCCCTGCTCGAGATGGGCATGGCTTTTGTTCCGCCACGAGTCTTGAAGAAGATCTTCCCTCCAATCATTACTGGAACAGTCATCATGCTTATTGGTGCGAAGCTCATCAAGGACAGTGGCTTTGTCAACTGGGCAGGAGGTTCCAATTCATGCCGAAGTCGTCCAACAACGGGCATATTCGCCTTATGTCCAACAATCTACGCTCCGCACCCCTTGCAATGGGGTTCCGCGGAATTCCTGGGTCTGGGTTTCCTCTCCTTCATGACCATCCTCGTTGTCGAGCTTTTCGGATCGCCCTTCATGAAGAATGCTTCTATCATGTGGGTAGACCGGGTCTTCAACGAGAGACTTCCGCCAACTGACGCCTTTTCAGCATGGGTCTCATCGTTGGTATGATCGTGGCCGGCCCGACTGGCTACGTTGATGGATCGAGTATCAAGTCTGCTCCTGCCATCACCTTCCTCTGGGTATGGGAGTATAACTAAAAACTCTGCTTGTCCTAACCTTGGAAACGCAGACCACGACCTTCCCGCTCAAGATTTACGCTCCTGCTATACTGCCTATGTTGACAGTCTATATTGTTCTGGCTATGGAGGCTATGGGTGATATCAGTGCGCCACCAATCACGTCTGTCATCCTACATCTGCTGACTTCGCTGCACAGCCGCAAGCTCCGAAGCTTCGAGACAGCCAGTTAAAGGTCTTCTATACGATTCAAGAGTCCAGGGAGGTATCCTTGCAGACGGCTTCAACTGTCTGCTTTCCACCCTAATGACCAATACGCCCATGTCCATCTTCGCTCAAGTAAGGTTTTATACACGTTATACAGTGCAAATCGCTCATGCTTGCTGCCAGAACAACGGTGTCATCTCCATCACTCGCTGCGCCAACAAGACAGCAGGATACGTATGTGCCGCGCTGCTCATCCTCTACGGTGTCCTCGCCAAGATCTCGGGCGTCTTCCTAGCCATCCCGAACTCCGTTCTAGGAGGCGTGACGACCTGTACGCGTGCTTCACTTCGTACTTCGTGGGCAAACAAGGCTGACTCGTTTCATTCAGTCCTCTTTGCTACCGTCTTCGTCTCTGGTCTCAAAGTTATCAGTTTCGCAGAGATGACCCGCCGTAACCGAATCGTCTTGGCTTCATCCTTGTCTCTCGGTCTAGGCTCTCTTCTGGTGCCCGATTACGCCAATTACATTTTCACCTATACTGGCAGCAATGCGGCCCTGAAGGGCTTCTTCAACTCTATCGTCATCATTTTGTCCACGCCTTTCCTGAGTAAGCGATTCTTGTAGGCTGTCGAGCAGCGAGATTTGACTGATGCCACTCTACCGCCAGTTTCGACGTTTGTCGGAGTCACGATGAACTTGATACTGCCGGCAGAACCTGATAGCGCTGATGCGGATGCGGATGCGAGCACAGAGCTTATGGAGCAGCATACTCTACCGAGACGTGCCGAGTCCGATGCAGAAGAGGGATACGCAAAGGAAGACAAGCGTGATCCTATGGCGGTTTAGGACGGTGGATCAGCTCTCGCGATGTAAGATAATGAAATGATGCTTTGAATGCGTTAGGCTGTTCACCTGGAAGTGCTAGTCTCGATAGGACACAGCCTAGGAATGGTCATGGAAGGAAAGGGAAACATTCAGTACCTCAATGTGTAGTGTGTTCAAGTAGGTGCAAAGGGTAATGTCTCTAATGCTTCGCAACAACAACTGGGTAGTATTGCGCTTTCGACATGTCCCAAGCGCCGCCTATGAACCCAATCAATCAGTCTTGTTCGCACGATGATTGCAGCATGGAAAAGCCTCTTACCTGTCGCGTATATGTCTTTCTCCATTCTTTCGCGTGCCTCTTCCAAACTGGACGCGGATATCAGCATGAAACTGCCGGTCATTTTCGGAGGCCCGTTCTGCTTGGCTAGGTCTTCAGCAAGAAGAGCACCACCTTGGACTATACAAAGCGTCGTCCATCAGCCGGATGATCAAGCTGGAATCTGAGAGCGCGAGAGGCGACTTGCTCAGAGAACCATCTTTGTGAGCTTCGGCAGCGTTCGCTAGGTGGATGGGCCGCACATCCATTCGTTTCGAGCCTATCTCATCGTACATACATCGTCGTGAGCTGCGAACGGCTTGCATTGAAGAAGAGAAGGCAGGCGGACCTTCAGTGAAGTCGGGCAATATGCAGAGGTAGGAATACTGCTTGGGCGCTTCTGCAGACATGGCTCGAGGTGTCGAAGAGTAAGAGCGCAGAAGCGAACGGGATGACAGTCGTAAAGGTCGCAAGCTGGTAGTCAGCAGCATGCAAAGCGAGACAAGAAGCAGACTTGCCGAGCTCGTTTAGGCCCGGGAAGGCATGCTCGCGATTTTGGCGCAGCACAACAACGATGTATGCTCCCTCGTCATCTCAAGCCATCAACTAAAACAATCGCTCTGCTATGATTTCGCGCCTGCTTTGACAAGCTGAGGTCTAGGAGCGAGCTTGAAGTGCATTTTACCCATCACTTTCCTGCACAGTAGGGGCTTCCTTCGGCTCTGGTCTAGGAAGGTATAGCTGTCGAGGGCATCCTCCGTGCTACTTGACGTTTTTTTCTTTGGGACGTAGAAGGTATGTCCCCCCGAAGTGACGTTGTAGCCGAGTACGATTACATCGATACCCGTACAGATGACTCGACCTCTCGGCCGATGCTCGACACGCCGATGCACTTCATCAACCGGCTATGGATTTCGCTCAGCAACAACGCTCATCAAGCATAAAGACTCGCGGACTCACCTTCCATGTGAGCATGGTGTATTGAGTCACATTGTGACTTGTTATGTGATGAGATTATGGATGATCACAGAGCCCAGCTCCTTCTGAAGAAGTGATGCGTAGGGAACAAGGAGGCGAACCACCCATATCCACGCGGTCTAGGAGGAGACAGCTACCCAAATGACAAGAGCCTTACATATCGATAAAGGCACTCTTCTGCAAAGGTTACTCGACATCGGGAAGGGCGCTCTTGATCCGGTGTCTTTGAGTCCCGTAAGGCAGCCTACCGATCAACAGGCGAGCTTGCGCTGCTGATCTGCTGCACCTGTCAGTGCTCGTGGAGCAGCCGACATGACTGAAGGTAGTCTAGCTATAGGCTCGTGTTGTGCTCTTCCAGCTTTGAGGCTTGACTGGGTGTCGGCGCTGCTTGCATGCTGCAGCATGATGAGAGAAAAGAAGTCTTTCACCAATGTTCCCGCAATCTGCAGGTCCGGGATCTGTATACACTGAATTGCGACAGGAGCGAGGAAGCTTGACGAAGTCGGACCCAGAAAATGAGTCTCAGAAGGCTGCTGCCCCTCTGACACCCTACTTTGATACGGAAGATTATGATCCGGATCCATGCCAGGCTTGTATACAGAGGACCTGGAATGCCGCTCGATGAGGAGAGCGGCGAATCCGCTGATTATTTTGGATCGTCCAGCAATGTACCGCCCTGTACGTCTGAGTCTGCTTGCTTCCTTCCTGAGCAGACAAGATACCCTTCCCTGCTCTCCTTCCTGCTGGAGTCTGGCTTTGCCCACTTCACCTTGTTGTAGGCAACCTCAAGGACATCTTTCCTCCATTCTGCAGCTTCCTGACTCTGTAGGATCTTCATGACTAGCATGCTGCTCTTGTATCTGTCGGCCAAGCTGTATACGAGCTGGCATAGATCCAGGCTGGCCTGAGCATCTCGCAAGCTGTTGCCGCTGGTATTTGCGAGCATGTCGCTGAGCACGACATCTACCGTGGACGCCTTGAGTGCTGCATCGATTGAAAGCAGTGTCTCGCTGTCCCGCAAGTCGCCTTGAAGAGCATGAAAATCGATCCCAGACTTGCGTCCGGCTTCCGCAACCGAGTCGTCCAGCGCCAGCAAGTCAACGGCCACAATGACTCCCTTTCCTCGCAGTTTCTCGATGCAGACCTGAGTCCATCCACCCGGCGCAGTGCCTAGTTCGAGAATTGTAGATCCAGGTCGTAAAAGCTTCGTTCCTTTTGGCATGGATGCGTCCAGCTCGAGCAGCTTGTGTGCGCTTCTTGCTACGAACTTTCCATCGTGGATGGTGCTTGCTATGCGATATGGATCTCGCTTGTTTCTGGCGAGCCAGACGCTGCTCGAGGCTGACTTGGCGTATCGCGCCAGACTGTTCAACATGGTCGCCTTGTTGAGTCACGGACGGTAGGTGCCATCAGGTGACATCAGTGACTTGGAGCCATGGAACCATGGAACCATGGAACCATGAAATGAAGGGTATAAAAGCCAGACGCTTCTTGGCTTTCTTTCTGATCTTTCGCTCGCTCAAAGCGCCCATGGAAAACTGTCTATGAACGTCAATCAAGGCGCAACCTACAACAATCAGCAACGCAATCACCAATATGCTCCTAATGACAGGATCCCTCGTCGTCCAGAGCCTAACCTAGGACACGCTCCGCTGTCGAGTCTGGCTGCAAGCGAAAGAGCTCGCAACCCTCAGCTCCCTCAGAGATCAGTACAGCAGCATCAGTCTAATGATGCGCGACAGAGGGTCCCCATCTCTGCCTTGCCTCGAAGCAATCCTGGGCCAGAAAGCAGTAGAAGTGGAGCAGCTTCTGGAGGGCGACCTGTAGCTCCTCATGTTCGCAACGATCTCAGTGCGAGTGTAGGCAGCACTAGTCACGATAAGAAAGCTTCGCAAGCTCGCGAAGGAGGAAAGCAGACAAATGCGAACGGTCAACAAGGTGCAAGACCACCTTTGTTCGCAACCGGGGCAAATGCAGTCAGACAACCAAACGAGTCAAGGCAAGAAGCCTCACACCAGCGGCGACCTTCTTTAGGCGGCGCAAACTCGAGTCAAACACGAAGAGCCGATCAAAGGACTCCGCAAAGTGCCTCCGCAGGCAATGCCGCTCGCTCGCAGGATGTCGCAGCTGTCAACAGGCAGTACAACAGTACAAGCGCCGTCAATAGGCCTGGTCCGAGCGGGCCAATGCGACACTCTTCCTCGGAGACTAGAACAGAGGATAGACTAGCCGGGCAGAAGATCAAGTTGAATGGACTGGAAAGGCCTATCAAGGCCTACCGATTTACCAAAGAGGCTCTGTTGGATGATAAACTCGAGGAAGCTTTTGCAAACAAAGAAGCTTCAGATCATATAGATGATACAGATCCAGAGGTCGAAAGAATAGCTCGCGAATCGACTATACGTACTCATCTTGAAGTCTATTTTCCGTGGAGGACCAGAAGATTGGATAAGCACGAAGCGAGAGAATGCAAATCCCTGTGCGATGGGCATCCCCACCCACTCAAGCAAATCATTTGTCGTTTCTGCAAGAAAGGCTTAGAGCCTAATCATCGCGATCACGTAAGACCTGTCTTTCTTTACCGAGCAGTCGTACTATGTCCTGACTGAAGTCTACTCGTACACTCAGATCAAATTCGATCATACCAAAGCCCTGGAGCATCTCGAAAAAGAGAGTACAAATTGCAATGTCCCTCCTGCTGAGCGAAAAATGCTGTACGATGCTTTCGTAAAGATCGACGAATCCGCTTTCCAGCGTCTTCAGCTGGTTCTAGGTGCCCCAAAATGGAATATTGGCTTCAAGCCCGCTCGTCCTGTTCCTCAGGTACCGCGTGCGAGAGCGAATGCTATCACAGCCTCCGCACAAGGATCGTCTACCATCACTGCCGCTCGTCGACCGAGTCTCGGCGCTCAGCAGCAGCCAAAGCCAAGAGCGCTACAGCCCATTGCTGCTAAGGTAGCTGTGACGGAAGGTGGAGCATTGCGTATAAGCCCTACTAGGCTTCAACCCCCGAAAGCCCAGTCGAATGCGAGCGGGCATGAAGAAGGAGCAAACAACCGTCCTTCTCTGTTTTCTGGCTCAGCCTCTCTGAGCAAAGCGGATCAGACTACTTCAGCAGCAGACCAGAGCATGGACAGTATTCAGGAAGAAGAGGAAGCCGTGCATGATCAACGATACGAAGCGGTTCCCGAAACATGGGGTGTTGCAGGTGGGGCAGGCAACGATAGCGGCAGAGAAGCGATGAGCGACGGCGAGGAAGATGAGCTAGCAGAAGATGATGCGTTCATCTATGAACCCCTGCCCCCGCAAGAACCAGGTACTCCACCTCTTCAACCTAAAGATTTTGAGCGCATGCAGCCGTTTGCGAAAGTCATCAGCAAGCCAGCTGTAGCTGAGCAGCAGGTGCAGACGAAAGATATTCTGCATGGGCAGACAGTTTCGGTAGCTGGTACTTTGCGACCAATCCGGCCTTATCGAGCGACTCTCGAGCTTATTCGGCAAGACAACGCTATGTCTCCGTTCGAAGTCCGAGAAGCTACAGAGTACACAAAACCTAGCTTGATTCTTCGCAAGAAAGATCAGAGAACTTACCTGGAGGTGTACTTTCCTTGGCGCTCCGCTGTAGCGCATGATCATGATCCTTCCCTCTGTGGCAACGTCTGTTCTGGCCACGCACACTTCTACGACGGCCCTATCTGCCGCTTCTGCAAGAAGGGTATACGACGAGAAAGGGAAGCCAAAGTAAGTTCTCTTCTGCCATGGCTCATAGTACGCAAGCTCATCCAGACATTGCAGCAGAGCCAGCTTGACCTTTTAGTCGCACTAAACCATCTGCGACTTCGCGGAAAGTGTTCACTGCCAGACGACGAGAAAGAGTTGCTCGTACAAGCTATCGAGAAGTGGGATGCAGAAGTCTTGAATGTGAAGAAAGAGCAGCAGCAGCGTGCCCGCGACAAAGCTGTTCAGCAAGCAAAGCTACGCGAGACATCAGCACAAGATGCATCTCTTGCTGATCATCAACGCAGCATAGCTACCCAAACGAAACGCGAAGCCGGGAAACCGAAACCGAATTGGACTGAAGAAGGAGAAGATCTCGCGCAATATGCACGCGCTAGCCGTCCTTCCATTCTCCCCACACCAGAACCATCTGATTCTTCTCCACACTCCCCAAGACTCACCAACGCTCAGCGGGATGCACAGCTGGCGAAGCCGTCTCAACCTCTGGCCGTTCCGAGCCTCGACGCGCCGAGGGAACGAAAGTCATCAGGATGGAATCTCGATGCTCAAGGTCTGCTGAATTCCATACGCAATGCTAGTATGCCAGCTAGGACGGTTTCGCCAATAGCACCCGAGCCGGCGAAGCAGCAAGCTCCTACCGAGCTCTCGATGGAAGAGGTGACCTTACAGGCTGTGGCTAGAGTAATGAAGCTAGCTGAAGCGGCGAAGCAGGCTGCCGCTGCCCAGGCTTCAAGCTCTGCGCAGGATGTCGTGGAGGAGACAGATGATGAGCAGCAACCCGAAGTACGAGAATGGCCGACATTCACAGAGGACGCCACCGTATCTCGCCCGCCTGGCGTGGGCAAGGCTCTCGGGCAGAAATCAGCAGCATACTCAACCGAATCACTGCTGCACGCGGCAGATGATGTGGTCCCCCAGTCCAAGCTGTTCAAGAGCTCTTCGCCACCCGAACCTGAAGTCACAGTCAAAGTCGAGGAGCATGCTGAGACGCCCGAAAAGGCGTTGCTCCCGGCTACACGTCCGTCATCCAGACCGGGCACAGCTGGACATTCATCTCCCGCCAAATTTCCGCAAATGGCGTCAAGCCATGCCGTGGCTCCTGAAGCATACAGCGCCATGCAATTCGACGATTTTGAGGGTGGAATGGGTGGCCCTGCGGAAGATGGCGAGATATCAAGCGATTCAGAAGGGACAGATGCGCGTGTAGAGAAGGAATTGTTTGGAACCAGCCCTGCAGGCGACCATTCGCTGGGCAATACGGTATTCAAACGCGATGCGAAGACAGGCAGATTTGGTGCCCCCAAAGAAACAGCAACGCAAGCGCCGAAGAGCGCAAAGAAGTCCAAAGTGGGCAGGGAAGTTGAGCTCTCGGCTGCATTGTTCCCGGAAGCCTCGACAAAGAAGCCAAAAAGCAAAGATAGCAAAGACGGCAAGAACAAGAAAACGAAGAAGGACAAGAAAGAGATGGCGGCCAAGCCAGCCGTGAAAGGCAAGGAGGTCCAGCTCAAAGCCAAGAGCAAAGGCAAAGCGAAAGCGAAAGCTGTCTCTCCCGCACCTGTCGAGGAATCCAGCGAACAAGAAGAAGCGAGGACGCAGGATGGAGCCGTCACTGACGATTCACGCTACGGTACTGCAAGCGATAGCGACAGCGACTCGATTTACGTAACTGCCGTACCTGCTCCCAAAAGCAAGATCATCCGGTCAAGACCCAGTACAGGACGTCTGTACTCTAGCATGCCCGAGAAGAAGCCCAAAGTATCTCGGAAGAGCAAAGGCTCAACTGTACCAACAGCCGTCTCCAATGATACTGAGAGTGATTCGTCGTCTTCAACTCCGCCTCCGCGTAGCCAGGGCAGAAAGAGCGGTCTTTCGTTCATCAAGTTCGGAGGAGACCAGCTATCTAGTCGTCCGAAGAACTTGAAGCGCAAAAGATCTGGATCTATCTCCAGCGTTTCAAGCGTTTCTTCTTTTGTCGTTGCGGACAAGGAAGAGAAGAAGATGCGCGGGACGTACAGAGAGGGAAAGTTTACGTCTGAGGAGGAGAGCTCATCCGACAGCGAGAGCGAGTCCGTAGCGGCCCGAAATGAAGCACCCCTTGTCACGCGAACCGGACCTAAGCTTACCCAAGACTCGCCAAAGCCCGCTTTTACAAGGGGCTTCATCAATGCTCCTTCTTCATCTCTCAAGAAGCGTGACAGCGCTGCTGTATCCGCTTCAGAGTCTGAAAGCGATGGTCAATCTGACAAACGGCCGCAGAAGAAGGCTCGAAAATTGGAGAGACAGGCGGCCGACGATTCGGAGATCAGCTCTGATGAAGACCTACCTCTGGTTCAATCGGCAAGAGCGACTAAGAACAGCATGCCAGGAGGGACAGGTCGTAAACTCGTCAAAGCCGGGGACATGGATCAGTCTCAGATACAGTCCAAGTTTACCAAGCCTGGCTCTGCCAGCAAGCCAAATGAGGTTGAAAAAGTCAAGACCAAGCCGAAGGAGAGAGTAAAGCCGAAGGACAGGCCTAGACCAAAACCATCAGCCGCAGCTGCAGCCAGACTGAGTGCGTTGGAGAAGCGCCAGGCAGAGGCCGAAAGTCCTTCCAGCGAGTCGGAGCATGAGGCATCGACGAGGCACAAGCCGTCACCCATGCAGCGTTCGCCTTCTTCTGCAGATCCTCTGCAGCTGGAGTCCCCTCCTAGACAGGCAGTTGGGAGAAACGCTCAAGCAAGCACATCATCGATCGAGCCTACAACGAGCGAGAGAAAGCCAAACATCAGCAAGAATGTCATTGAGCTGTCGAGCTCTCCTGAGCCTGATCACTCCTCACATTCGCGCTCTGTGTCGCGCGTCGATAGGCTGCCTGACTACCTCCTAGACTGGGAGAAGGTCTTCCTACGATCCAAGCTAGGAACAGTTGATAAAATTAGAAAGACTATTGGGAACAAGACGAACATACCTGGGTTTGTGGATCATCTCGTTGCTGTAAGTCAGACTCGCTGCGCTCTGCCGGAAGTCCATGCTGACACACACGAACTTGCTTCGCAGCAATGTAAGAATGAGAGGGATCCGGAATTACGAGAGTTTGCGGATGATTGGGGCGGTTTGTTTCAGTTCAAGGTTGCTTTGGGCCAGATGTTCGCGTGAAATGCTCTTACGACTGCAGTAATACTGATGTTGTGTTATATGCCGTCCTTCCAATTTATGTAGCTAGCTAGTGCTCGTTCATAATCATTATGTAGCCAAAGTACCGTTTCCTCTTCATCTCGTCTCGTCATGGATGGCCCACAACATAGAGGCGCCTACGCCGGATTGCATGACCATGAACACGACGAGCAGTCGGAAGTAGACCTACAGAACTACAGACAGCACATACATCGCGCTGGCGAATCGAGCAGCGAAGGTCACGAAGATTCCGAGATTTTGGACAGCCAAGGCGGAGTTGGTGGTACTTTGCCGCGATATCGCTCGCGCTCCACCTTGAATCACAGCGCAAATGGTAATGGAAGCGTAGATATGTCCTCGTCAATGCCGGCCATCAAAGCTTTCGACTTCGAGACAGGCGCACGCCTGGATTCTAGCCAGAGCAGCAGCTCTAACTACCACAATCAAGAGATGAGCAATGCAAGCAGTACAACTACCAAAGTAGATGACAGCTGGAGCAGCTCCAAGCCTCGAAAGGTCGATTGGAGCTTACCGCAAGAGACCGGTGCAAGCAAAAATGATGAAAAGGCAGAGCTCGAGAGGCCATCCTTCAATAGAAGCATGTCCGATTTCGACAAGGATGACCAGGGCGCAAGTGAGGCCGTATTTGCACCGCTTTAGCGATAGAAGCCGCCCGCTGATGATGAAGTTTGGATGATAGCTTTCGATGACTAGTGAGCTAGCGAGTGCTTTTCCAAACATGGTCTTCTTACTAATGCAGCTTACAGCGACTGGGATGACGACGATGAGCTGGTCAAGCAGCTTGATGAGCGTTACGAGCAGGAGCAGAAGAAACAGCAGGAGGAAGCCCACAGACACGGCACTGTCATCCGCAGATTCTCGCCCGTCCAGTACGTACCTTTTCGTGCGGCCGATTTGCCTTCGCTGCTAATTCCATATCCTCTGAACAGCCTAGCAAAGGTCGTGTTCACAACTTTCCTTGGCAATGTTATCCTCATTCTGCTCCTCATTACACCCGCCATCGTGGTGCAGTTCCTGGTCAAGAACCCAACAAGCGATGACCACCTTAGATACGTTTGCGACAATATACAAGCCTGGTGCTACTGGGCCGCTTTCAACTTCATAGCCCGTTGGGTGATACACACGGCTTTCGAAGTCATTCCTCGTGCTGTGGTTGCAATTGTGGAGCTCATCTGGGGCGATTCAAACGAAAAGTTCAGAGGCTGGGTGGAAGTCTTTACTGCCAGCAAGAGCCATATCAAGGTCAGCATGATACTGAGCAGATGAGGATCACTGTACTTATCATATTCTTGGTTCAGCCGCTCTTCTTTTCAGGCTTCTTCTTCGGCTCCTTCGCCATTATCTTCAACTCAATATTTTCGCTTCGCAACGCCGACGACCCACCAAACTCACGTGCTCGCTACACGTATCGGGTGTATCAGGTTGTTGAGCTGCTTTTCTTCATCTCCCTGGTATATAGCATCGAGAAGATCCTGATCCGTGTCATATCGTTGCGATTCCATGCGGTAGCATATGCCGAACGCTTGAAGGACAACGCAAGAGCATTGTCGACTCTGGATAGATTGAAAGACTATAAACCGAGGAAGAAGCGGACCCACAACACGGGAAGCTACCCTCATACCCCTCGAGGCGTTCTAGAGGGAGCAAACCACTACTTCAGCAGTCATGGCACTGCATCAGGTCACCGCAGTGGGGCATCGACACCCGCTATCAGAAGTCCCCTCACAGGTGGCTCCGGTTCTGCCACCCCGCAAAGTGCGCCTGCTATGCCTGATCAAGCTCGTCAATCTATCTGGTCACGGCTACCTCTCCCATCATCGTTCAAATCAGGCGCGGACGCGCACGATGCCAACATCATCCCCATGCAAGTCACCCGTCAGCCACCAACCCAGCAATATCCGCCTTCTTCCTGGACCAGAGATCGCCAGAACAGCGGGTCTGGCAGTGTCACGCCTTCAACGACTACTACAATGACGCCAGTGACACCTGGTGCTATTGCCGAAGCATTAGTTGCCGAGAAGGGCAGGCGGAAGAGCATTTTCAGGAAAAAGCGTGTCACGGCTCAAGAAATCGCACGTCAAGCCATGGTGGATCCTCTCAAGACGCTACAGAACCCTGGTATCGTCAAGAATGGTTTAGGCCTAGACTTTGCGAGTCCTGCCGACGCAAAAAAACTCGCTAGAGATTTGTTCTATGCCTTCAGATCTTCAAATCACAGGGACTACCTGATAACATCCGATTTCTACCCTGCGTTCCCCACCGAGAAAGAAGCAGAGGCTGCTTTCGAGGTGTTTGACAAGGACAACAATGGCGATATCAGTCGGTCCGGTACGTCACATTCCTGAAACGAACTTGTGCGGTCTTGCGTTCCAGCCTAACATCACGATGACAGAGATTCGTCATACAATCCTGGCCGCTTATAAAGAAAGGCGCTACTTGGCGAGAGCCCTGCAAGACGCTTCCACGGCCATTGGGGTGCTGGATCGGCTTTTCCTGGCCGTATGCGTCTTCATCGTAGCTCTCATCGCATTTGCGGTCTTCAATGTGAACATCTACTCGAATCTCACAACAGCCTACACTATCGCGATTGCAATTTCATTCATTTTCAAGTCGGCAGCGCAAAACGTGTTCGACAGCGTTATCTTCCTCTTCGCAACTCATCCTTTCGACACTGGTGACAGAGTGGTGGTAGAAGAAGAAGTGTTCGTGGTGAAGCAATTAGGCCTTTTCTCGACTCTCTTCACCAGATGGGACGGCACCGAGACTATGATCGCAAACAGCAAGCTTGGAACGTTGTTCATCACAAACTTCCGGCGCAGCCCTCCTCAGTTCGAGAATGCGACGCTGCAACTGGGTTGGCATACTACCCTTGAACAGCTTGACGCGCTGGAGGCTAGAATGAATGAATGGTTGCAGCGAGACGAGAAGCGAATGTGAGTACGAACTTGATGGCCACCGACTTCAACCTGCTCACATATCCAAATCCGCAGGTTCTCGCCCAGCACCTCCATAGTACTGCAGAAGTTCGTGATGCAACGCTACATCGAGGTCACGGTGGGCATGACACATCGTGCTAATTGGCAAGCCTGGGGCGAAAGGTGGGTACCGCTTTGCAGGGTCTTTGATATGTTACTGATTTTGCGGCTGTCTTCTGCCGGTATTCATAGATGGGACAACCGTACAGCTTTCCATGCAGCTCTCATCTACTATACGAAAGAACTAGGTATCACATGCTATGCGTCTCCACAGCCAGTGGAGTACTGGCGAGAGGACCTGGACGCAGAACCAGTGTACGATGATGACGATGACATTGAGGATCTGAGGTCTCCATTGAGCCCCGCAGAAGGGTCTGGCCAGCAACAGGTATCAGCGCCTCTAGCACCGTTACAGCCCCTGATGGGCTTCCTACCGCCAGAGGGTTCTAACATGCGCAGAAGGAAAGGATTTTCCCGTAAGCGTAATATGGCAGGAGTTGGTGCTTGATGCATCGTGCCTCTTCATTTGTAGCCACTTTGTGTCCCTTAGACAGCATAGATTCGTTATGCGCGATGCCACGTCTTGCTGGTCGAGCAGTGGCGTAAACGCAATGCAAGCATCATGTCACTTCTTGCAGATCTATCGGCCCGTCTGAGATGAGTGTGATCTCGAAAGATGCGTCCGTCCCAGGATTGAAAGTCGAAGGGATCAAATAGTAGCCCACAACAGATGCCTTCAACTGCACGTCGGAGCTGGAGCATCCAGCTACAAAAGCTGCATACGCGCCTGTGCTTGTTAGCTCTTCGCCTATGCCAGTGTCAGACTGAATGCAGTGAAGAGCGAGCCGAATTGCTGTTGTATTCGGCAGAGCCGTCAACCGCATGCTAGAACAACATCAGCGCTCGTTCTGCCTGAAGATGAATGCATATCTCACCGCAACCGGCGCGTCACGGGAACCCGAAGGACAAACCGAGGATTGTCGT
This sequence comes from Erythrobasidium hasegawianum, assembly GCA_001972285.1. Taxonomy (NCBI): domain Eukaryota; kingdom Fungi; phylum Basidiomycota; class Cystobasidiomycetes; order Erythrobasidiales; family Erythrobasidiaceae; genus Erythrobasidium; species Erythrobasidium hasegawianum. The sequence continues at coordinate 906,377 of BCII01000007.1, read as the reverse complement.
AGTAGGTCGCGTATTTGCCGCAGCCTCCAGCGGTCTTTCCGGACCATTGACCACGTATGTTCTTGGTAAACTTACCGGCATCCTCTTGAGGTAAGGATGTCAACAAAATAGAGTGACTTGTCTGCACGTCCAGCGTGAAGGCCGCTTCTTCGCCAGCTGTAAAAGCAGAAGGCAAAAGGATATAGGTTCCGGCTGAATACAAGCCGTCAGTGGCTTTCTGCTTGGGTCAAGACGAGCTTCTCACGAGACAGCTTGCTAGCGAGCAATGATGCAATACCGTGCGTATAAGTGCCTTTGCCCGAGTCTGCCATGATGACGGAAGTTTCGAGCCTGCGAATTCATCAGCATGCGCCATGCCTCTCCAGCACACGTCACATACTGTTGTATACGCTCCAATACACCTCGTGTATCCACCCTTAGGAGCTTGACGTTTACGGGAATGTCGTTGCGGGATCGCAAGGTTACTGCTAGCTCGAGGCCCGACGCAGTGGGCGACACAGTAAAGGCATGTTGAGGGTTGTGTATGTATGTTGACAACGAAGGATTGCCTCCGGCGCTCTTGCCACGCCAATTGTCCTTGATCTATCATGTTGACCATTAGCAGACGGAGATAGCGACTTTCCAGATGCTCTACTGACAGTACGTAGATTGGGCATAGTAGCGCTCAGATCCATAAAGCAGTGCTCGCAGGTGCTGTAGCATGTCACCGAGAGGCGTACGTCTGGAGAAGAACTCTTCTTACTGATGAGCACTGCTAGTCGTGATTGTGGCCGATCGAGTTTGACCTTGATCAATATATGAGCACTATCGGTGAACTCGATCTTCAACAAAGCTCAGCTGCCTATGATGATCAGATGAAGTCGTATTCGCTTACAGCGGCCATGGGTCGCGACGCTTGTTCTCCTAATGAGCTGGGAAGCTCCGACACTTGCAGAGCGACAAAATCCTTCACAAGAGAAATCTCCGTATGGCGAGAGACTAGCAGCCAGACTTCGTCGCTGTCTATACTTGCAGAAGGCCCAAGTTGTATCGCGAGAGAAAGACTGTCATCTGCCAGACATTGAGCGCCGTAGTAAGCGAGACTCTATCTGTACTTACCTTGACGGCACGATCTGAAGGGAGAAACTTAGCCAGCATACCAGCATAGGCTTTCGGGAGGTGTCAGGACTCACAGATGCACAGTAGATTTGTGATCGAAGCACTGAGGATCCCAATTACAATAAACAGAGCTGAAATTTGCACAGACGTAGTCCCAAGACAATCTCGTGATCCGTAGCTCTGCGTGAACGAAGCTCAATAGCCATTCTCCCGGTTCGCGACTTCTCAAGCTCACCCGGCTGATAGGCGTCCTTAGAAGCCGGGTTGATATTTGCCGTTGACCATGGATCCATAAGCTCTAAGTATCTATCGCCTACTGAGTCCTCCGATAAGCCTGCACGCAGCCGATCAGCACCGTCGAACATCGATGCTTGGGCTGTAAGCTCACTCAGTACTGCATAGGCATGCTTCGAAGCCAGTTCACGCTCTCTAAGCTTGATAGAGCGATCACCGGTTCCCAAACTGACAAGACATGTTCCTGTCGAAAGGCTGAGTTGATTTTACAGCTGACAGGTGAGAACCGTACCTCGACTGAAAGCTCTGGACAACCTAGACCAAGTTTGCTCTGACCGAAAAGTTGGACTAGCACGGTGGTTGAGGTTGAGGTTGAGGTTGAGGTTAGATTGCAAGAGGTCGAGCCCATTTGGGAGAAACAATCTATGAATACAAGTAAAGTATTTCTAGCGATAATGTACCAGTGTATCATAGTTTAACAAACTATATGCATGTAAGAAAAGCGAGGCAGGCCTGGCTTGTATGAGCGAAGTGAGATGGAGCGCTAGGCGCGATGTCGTTGTTTCTCGTGTCTGGCTTAATGTTTGTGGAGTATTTGCAGTAGCTGGGTCTACTGAGTCGTGCATGGGTGGCCAGTCCTTGCAGAC